>CAXHUQ010001132.1:0-18000 GCA_964020085.1 Micromussa lordhowensis
CTAGTTGATGGAAACAATTGTTTAGTACTTACTGTTGGAGCTCTATTTACTTAGCAAATAATGAAACAGACTGACAGCTCGCTTACCATCAGGTCTTGGTGGACCCTCAGTCATAAGTTTGAGAATTGTCTTGGCATACTCATACGTCTGCGATTCTGATGGAGCACCGGAGTACTCGCCGTAATTTGCTAGTTCCGAAGCACCACCCAAGTCACACACAGTGTCACTAAGTTGGAAAAAAAGAGAGTAGAGAAAAAATATTGCAGTGACAAATACATGCACTGAAAAAGAGAAATTAAGATAAATCTTTTATGAACTGAATATGAAGCTGGCACTACCCGCAGCTTAATATTCCTGTTTTCATAAGCAAGCACTGTTGGTCTCTTAGTCATCTTAGCCCAGTGCATGGACGATTACATCACTGCCATTTTTGTTAACTCCATCCAATCCTACACCTACCTGTACACAACAGATGCACCTCCTCCAGCAACCATGGTCCATATCCGACCCTTGCTGTTCAGTATTGTGAGTTTAAGAGAAGCTCCGCTCTTAGCATCTAGTTCAGCAATGTATGCTTCCTGATTATAACCAAAACAAAGAGGAGCATCAATAAACCTTTCTCCAGTTTCATAATTTAACATAAATGATAAATATATATGTTTTACATCTTTGCTTGGTAATTAACCCTTATTGCTTTTGCTGCAAAACAAGGTACATTCCTCTCAAGTGGTGAGTAGGAGTCAAAACAAATTCATGGGTGCAGCAGAAGTGAACGTTGGGACAAAGTAATTTTCTTGAACCACCTAAATATATACCTCTACAATGAAACAACTGATATATTGTAAAGGGTATAACTGACTTTTGTTTTGCCATTTTTTTGTTCCACACAGCTTGCAAAAAGACCAATAGCCCAGGACTAGTGGACTCTGGTGTTGGACTAGAAGGGCAAGTGAAGTTTTTTTGGGAGAGTTTTTAAGGAAAATTATATTACAGATTGAAATACTGTAAGATATTAAATTATACACTGTAGTTAGCATTGATTTTATTTTTCATTGATTATAATCACGCAAGCAGGAACATTATAGGGACTAAGCCACAACAATAACTTTCTAGCTAGTACATCAATATTTTGTAGCGCCTTAACGGGCAGTTTGAAATTATTGATTTGCTTTGCACCCAACCTTTCCAGATTTATCTTTTGACGGAGAAGGCTGGGGACAATTCAATGGTCTTACCTCAGGATAGGCCTCTCTTCCAAATGGTGGTGGGAAGTCAATATCTCCCCATTGTGTTTTACATATAAACTCCGCAGTCTGATCCAACTTGGCGGCAAGATCAAGAACATGTACTGACTCACCAACAACCACTGAAAATAAACAGACAGCAAGATGTAAATTCACTTCACCAGTTAGAACACAATTGGTATTATCCAAGTGTACACCAGTTTTGACGTCTCCTATATTGAGTCAAAGATGTGATAGTTTTTGTCATGGAATTACCAGGATGGATTTTTTGAAGATGAACAGAACATATCAGAAGACATCTGGCCCGGGTTGTTCGAAAGGTGGATAACGCTATCCACCAGATAAATTGCTATCCAGCAGATAGCGTGGTTTGTTTTGTTAACACTTATCCGCTGGATAGTGATTTATCCGGTGGATAGCGTTATCCAGCCTTCGAACAACTGGGGCCTGAAGATCACTGACCAAAAGGTTTCCCAAGATGTCTCAGATATATTCCATTCCCAGTCCTGAGGTGTGCTCACCAAAAATGATGTTGCTTATACTTTTCGACTGCAAAGGCTGAGGAGAATTTGGGGTAGTGTGCCATCATTTAAGTGAACTTGTCTTTACTTTCATGGTTTTAGTTTCCATACTTTTCAACAAAACTGTTTGTGAATGTTATATTTAGCTCAGGTTTTTCAGTTGGGCATAAGAAATCGGTCTAAGGCATGAGTAGAAGTGAGATTGAAGTTTTTTACCCCGCAGGCAAAAGAATCATGTCCAAGGTGTCAGAAGGCAATTAAGGTACGTAAAGTCTGCATACAAGCCAAGTAGCCCATCAGGCCAGAGCTTATCCCGAATTCTGTATCATATTGAAGCAGCTAGGAGTACTTCTACTCCCTCCTGGATGGGATGCTAGTCCATCACAGGATTACCCCCCTCCCTGCCCCTGCATTGAATTTGCCGGTACCCAAATACATCTGGGTGGAGAGAGGCACTGGGATAGTAAAGTGTGAGAGTTGCAGGTACATTGTCCCAACCTTTAAAGCACAGTTTGTTTCCTATTTCGTGTAGAAAACACTTAATTAGTTTGCCTCTACAGAATTTTTTTGGCTGGATTCTTTCAATACAGTAGCACAGCTCCAAGGCAGCCAGAAATAAACTTTCTGTTTGCCGTCATTTTAAAATTTTAACGTACCTAGGGGATTTATTTCAAGGTAAGTAAAGTACAGGTTGGTGTAAAGTTGAAACAAGTCATGGATAAAGGTAGCAAGTAATCTGTGAAGAAAAAAACAACAACAAATCATCAAAATCAAAGGGAAAAGAAATGACAAAAACTTCACACATTAGATATTGGATGTGCCAGGGCTGTCAATTAGGACCGTAACCTGTAATACCTTTTAATCTTTATTATTTAGTTAATTACAATGCTAAATTACAATTAATTTGTCCTCTTAAACTTGGTATTGATGTTACATATAAAAAACATAAATTAAATACCTAATCAATTAATTAATTGATTAGGTAATCAATTAATTAATTGATTAGGTATTTAATTTATGTTTTTTTAATTTATTGATTAGAGCAGTTTTCATCTGAGTGTCAAAAGTAATTAGGTAATTAAAAACTGCTCTAATAATAATACTCTCAGTATTATTAATAACTGCTGACAACCTCAGATCTGTCACAAATGAAAAAATAAAATTACAATTTGAATTTAATCACTTTTTCTGACAGAAAATGCTTCACAATGTAACACCTGTAAAAGATAAGACTTTGATGTTATAATTGGGTGAACCTGGCTATGGTGATATAAATGCAACCAAAAAGTAACATTCAAGTTTTTTATGGGGCTGAAGATCAAGGTTGCAGGTGTGTCAAAACGTAACATTGACAGCCCTGGGTGTGCTACTTATAGCAAACTAACAACGGATTGTGATAAATCTTACACTTTCTCATAATGCCAGCACTACAATTTTGAATACAAAGCAGCTAATGTTATATACCATGACATGACAAGCTATTTAGTATTGTTATTGTTGAGAATTTCCCCATACTTTTTCTTTTGTTGTGGAACATTTTGCATGAGCTTTTTCTCAATCAATTCAGTTGTGACTTTGTCTTCAAGGCCAACTTCAAGTTTAACAGCCTACAAGAAAAGAGAAAAATAAAATTATTATTGAAAACAATTATGGCAAGTATTGCATATTTAAGTTCATAGCACTTTAATATGTGTTTCTCTTACTATGGCAACCAGGGCTCAGTCACTAAGTTTTCATTCACCCGTCACCTTAATCTTCACACCTGTGACAAACTTGTTGTTTTTTCAATTCTGGGTGAATTGCATCAACAACAGGCAAGTTCACCCATAACTTCAAGGGTTCATCAAACACACTCAGCCATAGCAGCTGTTATGGGTTACAGCCCTTATTGACGGTGCTGGTAACTATGGTGAACAATTTTGTTTAACTATATTTTGTTTTTACTATATTTAACTGACAGTGAAATACAGTGACATTATGTTTGCCAAATTCAGACACTTTCTAGTATGTTAAGAATTTATGATTTAATATAGGTTTTCCTAAAATCCATGTCTACACTTAAATTAATCACATCAGGCAAAACTTTTTTTCAAAACAACAAAAAATCGAGAAGCATATAATTCAAAAGAGCTACAAGCCAGAAACATTTTGGTAAATAATGCTGTTTTGCATCATTGAGCAATGTTTTTGAAACCAACATAAAAATGCTAAACATTTCCAGCACTTTTGTTTAAGTCCTCAACAAGAGGGCAACTGGTTTTCACAGGCTTCTTTATAAGTCTGAAAAAAAAAACCGTTTCCCTAGATGGTCAAACAAGGCAGGCAAAATCGTTGTTACAGCTGGTCCATTTGCCCAGTGACCAGCCCTTGATGAAATCCAAGCTTTTCTTAAAAGATTGAAACTTGATAAAAGTGAGTGGTAGTGGTTAATTGTCATTAGAGCACAAAACATTAAAATACTTTACCTTGCTGTCGACATCACCAATTTCAACCCCACCCTCATGATGAAATAAGATTGTGTCACAGTCACGCTGGGCATAGATACACACATAAAATTCTTCATTCTACAGAAGAAAATAAAACATTTCATTATTATCATGTTTTATTACATAGCTCTGTCTCACAAAGACTAAGAACTACCAAATTCACTAATTTGATTGACTGAAATCAATTTTGAAAGTGGTCTACATTTTCCCATCTAGACCAGCATCTAGACTGGTAATAAAATAGTAAAAGGTAAAAACTGTTAAAATGTTTGACTAAACGTTTTCGATCTTGCGATCATCTTGAAGATGATCGCAAGATCGAAAACGTTTAGTCAAACATTTTAACAGTTGTTTTTACCTTTTACTATTTTACAATTTTACCAGCGAAATGCACATAAACTGGTAATGTTTTGCAGTGAAAAAGTTGCAAACTAAAATGCAAAATCATTGACTCTTTTCATCTTAGAACAATATTTATTTATGGCAGTGCCAAAAAGCCTGATGACAACAAAAAGTAAAGAGGACTTTGGCAGAATTAAATTCAGCTCATTGCAATATACACAAGCAAAATGTCCTGTTAGTACAAACCAGTCACATTAAACAAATTAAATTGTCCTTGTTTGCGACATATAACAGTCGGTCTGGTCTGTATGGTAGAATCTTGACAATCTTGAATCTTCTGTGATGCACAGAAGCGTGTTGTATGAAAACCCTGCACGCCTCTTTTTAGTGAAGGCAGCGTGGCCAAGAGGTCCTGGGCTCAACTTCCGCTCTGACCTACCTGAATGTGTTCCATGGTCACCCTGAGTTCAAAATCCTCAGCCATGCTTGTACATGGCCAACTGGTTTGTGCCCACCAGTTGGGATTCTTAGCAATGTTATGTTCAATTTGAATTATTTGTTTCAATTGTTTGCTCTACCCCACTAGCCTTTGTGCTATAAACACTGCTGAGGGCAAATAAAGGTAATATTTTTTTATTTAATTATATTTTTAATACATCTTCTATACATCACCATCAAAATAACATAGACTGGTGTTACAACACTGGTCAATAGCATGAGATCTTGTAAGTAAAATGCGTAATTAAAAAAATAATCATTCAAATCCCTTCTCAATGCTGATCTACAAATCTATCTATAGTGTACCTGTTTGTGTGGAACAAACGGCTCAATGATGAATCTTTTTAGCGGTCCGCTTGCGGCCCCAACCTGTCAATCAAAATTGCATTAAGAGCTAACCTGATTAAGGCAGTCTTAAAAAGATCGTTTGGTACAATAATAAGTGGCAGCTGACAAGAAAGCATCTATGGCAATAAATAGTAATCAAACTGTCAACTGCAGAGCAATTACAATGGAATCCCAATTCATTCAATCTCTGAATTTTTTGAGCCTCTCAATTATTTGAAACAATATCTTTTGCTCAAAAGGTTTTAAAACTGCCTGCGGGGATACTCAAAGGCAAGGTAACCACAAGGAGAAATATCTCTATCAGTAACAGGAGATTTTCCAAGGGTTTGTACTTTGTAACAAAGACTGACCTGAATATCTTTGCCCATTCTCTCATCAATCCATTTCTTAGCTTCTTGTAAATTGACATTAACTTTAATCAGGCCAAGCTTGCCTCGTCTCTTTATAAGTTGATCTGGCTTCACAACAAGTTTCTGAAAATTGACAATAAAGAAAATTAACTGAAGCTTCTCAAATTCCATACAAATGGCTTCATTGATTCCAGTCAACTCAAGAGATTTTTTCACTGTCTTTTTTTATCAATGAGCTACTAGCTTGTGTTTGTTATATCTTTAAAAATGTATTCAATGTACAGCTCTAAAAGTACTTCACTATTGTGTACATGGCATAGTCAAGAGTTGAACATTCAGAAATCAAACTCAATTAAGCCCAATAGTTCAATTGAGTTTGGCAAAATTGAGTTTGGTAATCCAACAAAATTGAACACCAAACTTTGTGCAAGTTCAATTTCTGAACCAATCAAACTCAATAGAACAAATCAAACCCAATCAAAGTCAATCCATTTGATCGTGCAATTATTTGGCAACTGAACACAATCTAATGAACTGTGTTCGATCGTGTTTGCTAAATAAATTCACTTGAACGAAGGTGATCATGTTACGTGGTCTGAAAAATATAAAATTTACATGAAGAACATGTATTACACTGAAGTAACTTTACTTGAGCCTCCAAGATATTGTTAATGATTTTCAAAACCAGTAATTAAGAGTTCAGAAATCACACATTCGATTATCCAGTTTTTTTCTGCGAGTTCGATTTTGCTCGATTTCCAAACTCAATCAAACTCAAACCATGCCATGGATGAGTTTGACTGAGTTGAGTTCGATTTTCTAAGCTGGGTGTGATTACACAATGTAAACTAAGTAATCCACAGTTTAAGAGAGAGATACCAGGTCATATAAAATTTTTAAACACAGTCAAAAATTTTGGTTGGCTTACTTTCAGACAAATAATTGCCAGAAATTTAAGAGCATCCAAATTATTTGGGTTAATAAGTACCACACACTCTTCCCTTCTTACCCCAACCCCACCCCCCACTAGCTCCCAGATGATTGCTCAATGTTGCCCAAGAATCATCAGTAAATTATGTCTGTACAGATTCCAGACAATGGATGTCTCATGAAACTGGATAAGAAATCTGATCTTGTCCAAAACATGAATTATATCCTGATATCAAAATCTTCAATCAGAATGCTGCATATCGAAGCATCTAGAAATTACAAAACCCTTAAAAATGGTGGATCTCCCTTAGACAAACAATATAAAAAGTAGTGTATGCAAAAATCTACCTTTTTGTTTGGTCTAGATGGACATGCAGGCTGGTGGAATATATATGGGCGAGTGTGATCGACTTACATCTCAGTTGTAGTGCAGATTAAAATGTACACTACACTTTCTGAAAAGTATTTCAGAGGAGCTAAATAATTTTTCTTTATTAAAAGAACACAGTAAATATAACGCTGGGCATGCAGCCATCGCAATCAGCTGTTGTAACCTTGAATGACCTTTCATCTTGTCATGCCACCATGTTCATTTCATAAGCTTGTCAATCAAAAACACGGCCGCTCAAAATTATAAGGAACATTTGTACAATTTAGAACATAACGATCGGATCAGGAAAAGATATATATAAACTTACATCGCCGACATAAATTATCCACGATTCTTAAATAAGTTCAAATTCGCTAATTAAGCGTTCGTTTTGTGAACTTGATTTGTCGGAACAAAAACAAATGACGTACCCAGCTGTAGTCGGTATAGAGCTAGACCGTCCACTTCAGTTAAAGCAAAAAAATTTTCCTACAAGATGAATCGTACAAGCTATTAAATTATGTACAAAAGTAGCTCACCTCGCTTGTAATCCATGGATTTTCCTGTTCAATTGCGTCCCAGTTTGTGTCATGTACAACAACTGCAAATTTATTCCTCACGTAGCAAGTGTTTTGAAAGCACTTTGCAAGTAGTGATTTCCCATCGGTTTCGTAGATAGCCTTTGCCGACATCTTGCTTTATCAACGAGGGTTAATGGAGAAGAGGACGTTTTACACGTATAAAAGGACAGAATGTGGAAAATCGCTGATAAAGCCAGATCTTGCTCAATGCATCGCTGGTAGTCGAAAAGAATGCGCGGACATTTGTTACCTCATTTGCATGCGGTGCCATGTGGCAGACACCTCGCGTGACACAGGCGTGACAGCCACGTGAAATCTGTGCCAAGGTAACAAAATTGTTCTTCGCAAATGTAGATTCCAGTAAAAACTCTGTGCACGTCAGACAGCGTTTGCGCAAAATTGTTGTCGTGAAATGTTAAAGCAGGATGAAGCAGGTAGAAGAATAGGCAAGATATAAGTCCTGATGTGGAATTTGAATTTGTGCAAACATGTTTTCCATGTACTGTATGAAAGGTATAAAAGGGGACAGATCGTCCGATTGCAGTTTAGGTCTCCTACGAAACTGAGTGTCGAATTGGACTTCGTGTTCAAGTTCGAGATAAACTTCACGCTGGACTTCGAGCTAGCTAAATAACGTCTCGTTTAGCTTCCCGGCGATTTCGACAACGTAACAATGATAAAACCAAGGCGTATAGGAGTTATTTTTTTGGGAGTAAAAAGAGTTCTTGTAATAATCACGTGTGCAACGCCGCGGCTGTTGTCCATTCTGCTCTCATGTCCTTTCTGCTCTTATGTTCTTTCTGAAGTTTGTCACATTCATAAGTGGCTAGCCCATTACCCTCTTTATACAGTATACAGAGACGTGGGTCAGATCGCCTGAGCTCCAGAGATCTCCATTTGAGAGAAGATAACATATCAGTGACACTCTAATCGCAGGCGGCCCAGACGTGGAATATGATTATGCTGTTGGCGATTACCTTACGATTTAAGCCGTTTATAAGACAATGTATGAGAATGCTTTGAAAATTGCTCTAAGTGCTACGAATAGAAAATAATTTAATAAAAGTGACTTGCCTCATGTTTTGCATTGCGTTTTATTGATGTTTCTGAGTTCCTGGAGGCTGTTTAGAGCCATTGCTAAAGAAAAACCTTTAGAGGAAGCAAACCGCCAGAAAGTAAAACTCGCCGAAATTGTGTTGTAACCGGTTGATTAAATCTGCCACCTGCTGGGGAATGCCATGGCTTACTTGAGAAAGAAAACTCCTACAAAAACTGATCAAAAAAAATACTTTTTGCATTTTATTAAAGAAGACAAATAACTTGAATAGATACGACTGACTCTATACCAAAAGACACTCCCCCCCCCTCCACCCTCCCCCACGACCGAATAAACACAAAAAGGCAAACAATTCCCAAGTGTCAGTGTTCGAGTTAAATATCGTCTCAGTATGACAAATCATAGTTAATAACTATGGACAAATTTAACTCTGTACTGGAGTGTTGCTTTGTTTCCTAATTACCATAATTAAGTTTGGCAAATCTAGTCAGAATAAATGCAATAGGACCGCGATTGAAAGTCGACTTGGGCTGAAATATGGCGCTGATTTCATGATTTCAGTGTCTAGTTTGTCGCCTTCTGGTGGGTGAGGGGGATGATGAGGAGAGGGTAGGCGACAACTATCCTTGAAACACTTGTGCGTCAGTTTTATTGCTGTTGTTCTGATTCTCATAGATTATTACAATTGTCGTTTTCCCGCCGCTAGAAAACCCAGTGAAAAGCTACAACACTGAAATATTAGTATAATATTGAAGGTTCCTGTATGACATGGAAAGTTTTCGCATTGGCAACTTGTTTTGGATACTGATTCTGCTCGTAAATTGTTGGCGTATTCTAAAGGTGAGTAACACTCAGAAAAAGCTATGGCGGTTTTCTGCTCAAAATCTTGTTCAGGCAAGCAAATTCTGCTCCGGAATCCTGCTCGAGATAAGTGACCGGTCCCAGCTCAGCTACATCTTCTTCGATAAATTGTAAACACTCATTCACGTTCGCAGTGAGTCGACCAATTGTAAGCAAATCATCTTTGGTACATTACCGCTTGGTAGATATAGCGATCTCTTCTGGTTTAATAAACTTGCAATTAAAAGCAACAGTTACGAACGATACTCAGAACTTTCAATTAGCTTTGAAATGTATGTCTGTTTTCAAATTTTCAACCGTTACCTTTTTGGTTCCTCGCTGTTTTAAATCCTGTCCGAATAATGCTCGAATTCGGCTCAAAAATGCGCAATTCTGTTGGCACAATTCTGGCAGACGACAGTAGTAAATAATGCTTGAGTTTCTAGCGGCACAATTTATCCAAACCTCAGGTCTATAACTAGTAGAATTGATACAATCCCACTCTCTGATTAAGCGGAACCAGCAATTTTCATATCAGCATGTACTATACGCATCTTAATTTGTTGTCAACAAACCAAGGGATTCCAGGTGATCCAGCGGGTTGAGCTGCGCGCGGCTGATCCAACGGTCGTATCTGGTGCTCGCAAGTTTGAGTCTCGATATGTCATAAAAGGGCTTATTCTCGAACGGCTTGGGGGTCGAATAACCTCTCCCCCGATCGAGATTCGAGCGGCACCACATAATTTTTTGCTTTAATTAATTGATTTATTTATTTAGTTACATTTCTTTCCAGCCTCTTTGTTGTTTCTTTTTTTCCTTTCTTTCATTCTAACTTGAATATTTTTCTTTTGATTAATTGATTAATTAATTTTAGTTATTTTTTCCAATGTGTTTCAATTTTGTTGTTGTTGTTATTGTTGTTTGGTATCAACTTTTCCGTTATTGCTGTCGATCTGACAGATTTTTTTCTCCTTTATCGACTGATTTCTTTGCTGTTTAAACCTTGTTTTTCTCCAAACTTCAAGACTTCTAAGACCGAGGAAGTTTGCCTAGAGTGGTTTGTTAGTCGGAGCAATTCCATGCCTTGGTTTCTCTGTGGACAGCATCGACACAAACAGAAAGCCAACCTTTGGTTTACCCAGAATATATATTACCTTGTTGTCTTGAAACGTAATCGATCCAGGGTCAGTGTAGGAAGGCTGGGGGAAGTTTGCGTATCAGGCAAGAGAAAAGAATGTATCTTCATTTTAGAGGAAAAAGTAACGGCAGTTGACGTTTATTTCAGTAATAAGCAATCAAACAGGTTTTTTGAGGTTTGAACAGGCAGCTTGAAGTTATTGACGTCACTTTAGGCAGCCAAACATTTGATTTTTCATTTCGAGAACAAAACAGTACAATTTATTAACGCGTTAGAAACACGTTATTTTACAGTAACGTGTTAAAACACGTTCGAAAAACTACAGGGAAAAGATACTGGGTACCTGAACGCGCTAACAGGTCTTCATTTAACTAATAAAGTAATAAATATACTATCATTTAACCACAAAAGTTGCACCTGTTATATTTGCCCATTGCTGAGCAACTCCAATAGAGTTTTCGATCTATTGCTTGATCACGTGACTAGTTATTAACTAAAACCTTTGTACCCTGTTTGAGCAGAAAAACTATTAATATTTCAACTTTTTGCAACACGATCTTTTTGTATCATGTTATAAATTTTGCGTATCCTGCGTAAAATCCGTCCAATGAGAAGAAACAAGTCACGTGACAATATTAATGTATTCATAAATCTATTACTGATAAACGGGTTAGTGAATGTTGTGTCATATTATCAACAACTGTTTTACCTAAGCGACACGTCGACAACAAATTGGCCTAAAAGTTCTTTTGCAAACCAGCTTATTCACAAAAGTGTGTTTTGTGACGTCATGACCAGGAAACATGTTGGAAATCACTGTTATGCACCTGACATGTTAAAATATAAGTGATTTTTTTCCAAAGTTAATAGCTAGTACAGTGGTTCTGTTTGTTGATAGAATGTGTTTTTGGAAACATGAGTGTTCTCTGCTGGGGGTCTTGGTATGGCCTCAACCACCAATCTTGACAGTTTCTGTACATTTGTGCAAAATTCTCTCCCAGAAACATGGTTCAGAATAAGAAATTTAACTCTGGAACTGATTTTGGGTCACTGGTGGGACAAAATAAACTGTAGAAACTCGCTAATTAACGCTTTTGTTTTCAGTAAATTATTTTACTGTTCCTCTGTATGGAGCAATACATCTAAAACAAATGTAAAAAGGCTACAGTTGGTTCAGAACTTTGCCGCGAGGATAGTCCTCGGCCTCAGAAAGTATGATTGCATTTCTGAGGGCTTGAAGTGGCTGAAATGGCTTCCTATTGCCGATAAACGTTTTTTTCAATGATTCTGTTATGGTTCACAAGTGCTTAATTGGACGGGCGCCTGACTATCTCCGTCAAAAATTTACAAGGAGACTAGATCTACATAACAGAAATACACGAAATAAAAAAGATCTGAGTCTACCGAGATGCCGGTTAACAACTGAGCAGCGATCGTTCGCCTACAGAGGCGCTGCATGTTGGAACAGTCTCCCCAAAGACCTTAAGGAGGTAGCGGACGTTAGAATTTTTAAGAGGAGACTTGTCAATATGCTTTTAGCCTGAATTTTATTTTGTTTTGGTATTATTTTAATTAGCTAATAATTTAGTTCCATTCTTTTTGTATATTAGTTAGTCTTAGTAATAGTAGTAGATCTTCATTTAAACTCGGTTAAAAATCTTCAGTTACACTAATAGTATTTTGATTACAATCATTTGTAAAAATTAAAATACGTAACAGGAGCGATTTGGAAAAACATTTTATCAAAAAGTTAAACGCTAAAAGATTCTTTAAAACCATTTTAAAAAATTTCTAAAAAGCAGACGACGTTTCGGCGTTACTCTACGCCATTATCAAGTCAGGATGATAAAAGTTAAAACGAGAATATGTAATAACGTGAAACAATAAAAATATTTGTGTGTCTTATGGGTATAATACCCAAAATAAGACAAAAACGAACAAAAGAAACGAAAGTGTCAAGTGAACTGAAAGTTTGGCGCGGATTGAGTCACTTTGGGTGTTGAGGGAAGGCTTGATGTCCTTTATAAACAGCATCTCATATATTAGGCAATCGAACTTGCTTCTGCATTTCTTTAGGACTTTGAAGAGGTGATCGATCTTTGCTCTTTTATTGTCATGTTGTGTGTCAAGGTGTTTACCGATAGCAGAATAGTGGTGTTCACGAATACGTTGGTGTAAGTGTCGGGCAGTAAAACCGACATAATTTGCGTCACACAAATCACATTACGTAGAAGAAGACGTTTTGAGATACATTTGGTTACAAAAATGAGCGATATGACACGACGTTTCGAAGTCATCTTGACTTCATTTTCAAGTGATGAATGTAACGGTCAGTTCAAGTTTAAAATTAAGTGGTTTGTAACGTCAGCCAACGAATTAGTGCGCGCGCGATAAAATGTTCTAAACAAATACTTTCGCGCGAATTGAGTCCGCTTGTGTGTTCAACTTCGGTTTCCTCTCACGGATGAAGAGCATTTCGCGGATAAGACAATCAAGCTTTCCCTGACATTTCTTTAAAACGGAGAACTGCTTCAGAAGCTCGGGGTTTGAAGTTCCGTGGCAACCTTTCACATGTGTACCAACGGCGGAGGCTCTATGTTCTTCAATTCGCTGATGGAGATGACGAGTAGTGTAGCCGATATAATCTGTATCGCACAGATCACATTTAAATTGATAAACAACACATTGCCGGCTAACGACGGGTGGTTTCCTCTCCTGAATTCGAAGTTGCTCGCCAATTTTTGGACTCGTGAATACAGTTTGTATTGGATTGCCGATGTTGTTGCCAAGATCCTTGAGCTGTTTCCGGACGAAGTCTGCAGATCTCTGATCTTTGAAAGGTAGTACGACCCGAACGATGTTTCTCTCCGACATGGCGTTGTTCTTCTTAACTTGATCTTTATCCACAAGGACTGAGTTTAAGAACGAGGTAATGGTGGCATCAACCAGTCTATCCGGGTATCCCAGTTTAAAGAACATCCCTTTAAGATGGTCGCATTCTCTTACAATCGATTCCCAGGAAGATGAAAGGCGGTAGGCTCGGTGTAACATGGTTCTAATCAATGACTTCTTGTAGCGCATATCCACGTGGCTCTGAAAATGTAAAAGGAGACCATTGTTCGTTGGTTTTCGGTATACGCTGGTCACCAGTTCGCAGCCTTTCTTTTCTATCGTCATGCCAAGGAAAGGTAACTTGTTGCTGTCGGCTATCTCCATCGTAAAGTGAATAGATGGATGACATTTATTCAAAGTTGCCAAGAAGGTCGTTGCACTTTGAATGTCTGGCACTGAAGATAGTGTGTCATCGACATATCTCCTGTAGAATGATGGTAACTTGTTCTTCGATGGAGCATAGGAAGGCGTTGGCTACCAGAGGGCCTAAGGGTGAACCCATTGCAACACCATCAACCTGTTCGTATAGCCTTCCATCAAACTGAAACAGCTGACGTTTTGTTGCCACTTGCAATAATTCAACCAGATCGGACTTGCTGATGTTCAGTTTGTGTGTGACATTGAACCAATTGCTCTTAAATGCTTTCTCAACTAGGATCCAAATCGTTTCGTCAAGAGGTACATTGGTGAATAAAGAGGATACATCATAAGATACCAGGAGGTCACTTTCGTTAAGAGACGTGTTTCTTAGATCCTCGGAAAAGGAGAAGATGTCGGAGATTGTGTACTGATTGAGTGATAGCGGTCTGAGTTTCTCGTCAAGCCACTTAGCCAGTGCATAGTTGTACGTACCTTGAGCTGAAAGGATGGGTCTCATTGCAAGCTGCGGTTTGTGAGTCTTAGGGAGACCATACAGGTGAGCAAGTCGGGATCCCTTCGTGCAAACTTTGTCAGCAACCTGCTTTGGTAGAATTCTGCGTACAACCGACTCGAGATGTTTTTCTTTCTGTAACAAAGGATGGTAGTGTTTAGGTGGTCGGCCTTTTGTGGTTGGCCTCTCATTACTGACAGGGATAAATTTGGAGGTGTCTGCGATGGATGCTTCGGAGAGAAGACGAATATACTCAACCCTATCCATGACGACCACGCCTGAGCCTTTGTCAGGTTTTGTGATCACAATGTCATCGCGTCGTTTTAGTTCGTTGACGGCTTTTACAAGTGACTTGGGTGGTCGTGGGCCTTTCCTTTCGATGTAATTCAAGGCAACCGAGCGGAACGTTGCTGCAGCTAGTTCCTTCTTTTCATCCGGTAGTGCAGGATCTAATTTCCAGTATGCTTTCTCAAGACTTGCTTTGACATCCATGGCCGATACAGCTTGGGGAATTGCGAAATTTAATCCACGACATAGTACCAGCTTTTGAAAAAACGAGAGCTGATAGGATGATATGTTGTTAATGTATTCTTCAACATCAAACTTCTTATAAACAAGTTTCGATGTTTTCTTTATATGGCCAGCCATTACTTCGTGGTACAGATTCTTGCGGAGAGTGGTCATTGTCCGTAAGATAAGCATGTAGCGAAGAAGCGAGCAAGTTTCTCGGATTTCAGCGTAGATGGCATTTATCTCGTTCTTTAACATAGAAACCTGCTTGACTTTTGATCGAAGTTCTTCAGCTAAGACATTGCTCGAGTACAACTCTGAAGAATACTACCATTTGCTGGACTTCGTCTCATCCACCTTAGCGAATGTTGGCGTCAGATTTAGGTTTTCACACAGACGGAGGAATTCGATGGCTCCAGCGCACTTAATTTGTTTTTTACTACACTCCTCAAGTCGCCTGAACAAGTGTAGTTGGTTATCGCGTTTCAAGATCCTGCACTACCGGATGAAAAGAAGGAACTAGCTGCAGCAACGTTCCGCTCGGTTGCCTTGAATTACATCGAAAGGAAAGGCCCACGACCACCCAAGTCACTTGTAAAAGCCGTCAACGAACTAAAACGACGCGATGACATTGTGATCACAAAACCTGACAAAGGCTCAGGCGTGGTCGTCATGGATAGGGTTGAGTATATTCGTCTTCTCTCCGAAGCATCCATCGCAGACACCTCCAAATTTATCCCTGTCAGTAATGAGAGGCCAACCACAAAAGGCCGACCACCTAAACACTACCATCCTTTGTTACAGAAAGAAAAACATCTCGAGTCGGTTGTACGCAGAATTCTACCAAAGCAGGTTGCTGATAAAGTTTGCACGAAGGGATCCCGACTTGCTCACCTGTATGGTCTCCCTAAGACTCACAAACCGCAGCTTGCAATGAGACCCATCCTTTCAGCTCAAGGTACGTACAACTATGCACTGGCTAAGTGGCTTGACGAGAAACTCAAACCGCTATCACTCAATCAGTACACAATCTCCGACATCTTCTCCTTTTCTGAGGATCTAAGAAACACGTCTCTTAACGAAAGTGACCTCCTGGTATCTTATGATGTATCCTCTTTATTCAACCAATGTACCTCTTGACGAAACGATTTGGATCCTAGTTGAGAAAGCATTTAAGAGCAATTGGTTCAATGTCACACACAAACTGAACATCAGCAAGTCCGATCTGGTTGAATTATTGCAAGTGGCAACAAAACGTCAGCTGTTTCAGTTTGATGGAAGGCTATACGAACAGGTTGATGGTGTTGCAATGGGTTCACCCTTAGGCCCTCTGGTAGCCAACGCCTTCCTATGCTCTATCGAAGAACAAGTTACCATCATTCTACAGGAGATATGTCGATGACACACTATCTTCAGTGCCAGACATTCAAAGTGCAACGACCTTCTTGGCAACTTTGAATAAATGTCATCCATCTATTCACTTTACGATGGAGATAGCCGACAGCAACAAGTTACCTTTCCTTGGCATGACGATAGAAAAGAAAGGCTGCGAACTGGTGACCAGCGTATACCGAAAACCAACGAACAATGGTCTCCTTTTACATTTTCAGAGCCACGTGGATATGCGCTACAAGAAGTCATTGATTAGAACCATGTTACACCGAGCCTACCGCCTTTCATCTTCCTGGGAATCGATTGTAAGAGAATGCGACCATCTTAAAGGGATGTTCTTTAAACTGGGATACCCGGATAGACTGGTTGATGCCACCATTACCTCGTTCTTAAACTCAGTCCTTGTGGATAAAGATCAAGTTAAGAAGAACAACGCCATGTCGGAGAGAAACATCGTTCGGGTCGTACTACCTTTCAAAGATCAGAGATCTGCAGACTTCGTCCGGAAACAGCTCAAGGATCTTGGCAACAACATCGGCAATCCAATACAAACTGTATTCACGAGTCCAAAAATTGGCGAGCAACTTCGAATTCAGGAGAGGAAACCACCCGTCGTTAGCCGGCAATGTGTTGTTTATCAATTTAAATGTGATCTGTGCGATACAGATTATATCGGCTACACTACTCGTCATCTCCATCAGCGAATTGAAGAACATAGAGCCTCCGCCGTTGGTACACATGTGAAAGGTTGCCACGGAACTTCAAACCCCGAGCTTCTGAAGCAGTTCTCCGTTTTAAAGAAATGTCAGGGAAAGCTTGATTGTCTTATCCGCGAAATGCTCTTCATCCGTGAGAGGAAACCGAAGTTGAACACACAAGCGGACTCAATTCGCGCGAAAGTATTTGTTTAGAACATTTTATCGCGCGCGCACTAATTCGTTGGCTGACGTTACAAACCACTTAATTTTAAACTTGAACTGACCGTTACATTCATCACTTGAAAATGAAGTCAAGATGACTTCGAAACGTCGTGTCATATCGCTCATTTTTGTAACCAAACAAATCACATTGGAATGAATAAACAACGCATTGCGTGTTGACGATCGGAGGCTTCTTTTCCTTTACACTCAAAGTTTGCGATAATTTTCTGCTGGTGAAGACGGGTTTAACGTTGACGTTGATCATAGTTCCCAGAGAATTAATTTCATTGCGGACGCGATCCGCTGATCGTTGATCTTTGAAAGGTAATTTAATGTAAACTGATGGTTCTGAAGAAGTCACGGCGTGCGGCGCTCTGTCCGTTTCTTGCATGAATCTACGTATTGTGGAATTGACCAATGTGTTGGGGTAGCGCAATTTTGAAAACGTGATACGTAACTTGTCACATTCTTTTGTAAAGGCTTCTTCAGTGGAAGATAGACGATGCGCCCGATCGACCATCGTGTTAACTAGGCCTTTTTTGTACCTGTTATCAACGTGGCTTTGAAAATGAAGAAGAAGTCCCGTGTCGGTTGGTTTCCTGTACACTTCTGTTTTTAGTGTGTTGTCACATCTTGTGATTACAGTGCCAAGGAAAGGAATGGAGCCTTCATGTTCAAGTTCCATGGTAAAAGATAAGCTAGGATAAGCT
>CAXHUQ010001133.1:0-92779 GCA_964020085.1 Micromussa lordhowensis
GGCGCAAATGCCATCACCTCCTAATTACAATGCACTTAAAGTGCCATCCTAGCACAACATTTTGCTGCAAACCGCATCTTTCAAAGTGCCCGCAAAGCCGAGCTATGGCAAATTTGCCAAGGACACCCTCATCGCGCGTTTTCTGAAATTCTGCAAAGTTGCGACCAAGGGAAACTCCCCTCAAAAGAGGGCCACAAAAAACACCCTGGCGCAAATGCCATCACCTCCTAATTACAATGCACTTAAAGTGCCATCCTAGCACAACATTTTGCTGCAAACCGCATCTTTCAAAGTGCCCGCAAAGCCGAGCTATGGCAAATTTGCCAAGGACACCCTCATCGCGCGTTTTCTGAAATTCTGCAAAGTTGCGACCAAGGGAAACTCCCCTCAAAAGAAGGCCACAAAAAACACCCTGGCGCAAATGCCATCACCTCCTAATTACAATGCACTTAAAGTGCCATCCTAGCACAACATTTTGCTGCAAACCGCATCTTTCAAAGTGCCCGCAAAGCCGAGCTATGGCAAATTTGCCAAGGACACCCTCATCGCGCGTTTTCTGAAATTCTGCAAAGTTGCGACCAAGGGAAACTCCCCTCAAAAGAAGGCCACAAAAAACACCCTGGCGCAAATGCCATCACCTCCTAATTACAATGCGCTTAAAGTGCCATCCTAGCACAACATTTTGCTGCAAACCGCATCTTTCAAAGTGCCCGCAAAGCCGAGCTATGGCAAATTTGCCAAGGACACCCTCATCGCGCGTTTTCTGAAATTCTGCAAAGTTGCGACCAAGGGAAACTCCCCTCAAAAGAAGGCCACAAAAAAACACCCTGGCGCAAATGCCATCACCTCCTAATTACAATGCGCTTAAAGTGCCATCCTAGCACAACATTTTGCTGCAAACCGCATCTTTCAAAGTGCCCGCAAAGCCGAGCTATGGCAAATTTGCCAAGGACACCCTCATCGCGCGTTTTCTGAAATTCTGCAAAGTTGCGACCAAGGGAAACTCCCCTCAAAAGAAGGCCACAAAAAACACCCTGGCGCAAATGCCATCACCTCCTAATTACAATGCACTTAAAGTGCCATCCTAGCACAACATTTTGCTGCAAACCGCATCTTTCAAAGTGCCCGCAAAGCCGAGCTATGGCAAATTTTCCAAGGACACCCTCATCGCGCGTTTTCTGAAATTCTGCAAAGTTGCGACCAAGGGAAACTCCCCTCAAAAGAAGGCCACAAAAAACACCCTGGCGCAAATGCCATCACCTCCTAATTACAATGCACTTAAAGTGCCATCCTAGCACAATATTTTGCTGCAAACCGCATCTTTCAAAGTGCCCGCAAAGCCGAGCTATGGCAAATTTGCCAAGGACACCCTCATCGCGCGTTTTCTGAAATTCTGCAAAGTTGCGACCAAGGGAAACTCCCCTCAAAAGAAGGCCACAAAAAACACCCTGGCGCAAATGCCATCACCTCCTAATTACAATGCACTTAAAGTGCCATCCTAGCACAACATTTTGCTGCAAACCGCATCTTTCAAAGTGCCCGCAAAGCCGAGCTATGGCAAATTTGCCAAGGACACCCTCATCGCGCGTTTTCTGAAATTCTGCAAAGTTGCGACCAAGGGAAACTCCCCTCAAAAGAAGGCCACAAAAAACACCCTGGCGCAAATGGCATCACCTACTAATTACAATGCACTTAAAGTGCCATCCTAGCACAACATTTTGCTGCAAACCGCATCTTTCAAAGTGCCCGCAAAGCCGAGCTATGGCAAATTTGCCAAGGACACCCTCATCGCGCGTTTTCTGAAATTCTGCAAAGTTGCGACCAAGGGAAACTCCCCTCAAAAGAAGGCCACAAAAAACACCCTGGCGCAAATGCCATCACCTCCTAATTACAATGCACTTAAAGTGCCATCCTAGCACAACATTTTGCTGCAAACCGCATCTTTCAAAGTGCCCGCAAAGCCGAGCTATGGCAAATTTGCCAAGGACACCCTCATCGCGCGTTTTCTGAAATTCTGCAAAGTTGCGACCAAGGGAAACTCCCCTCAAAAGAAGGCCACAAAAAACACCCTGGCGCAAATGCCATCAGCTCCTAATTACAATGCACTTAAAGTGCCATCCTAGCACAACATTTTGCTGCAAACCGCATCTTTCAAAGTGCCCGCAAAGCCGAGCTATGGCAAATTTGCCAAGGACACCCTCATCGCGCGTTTTCTGAAATTCTGCAAAGTTGCGACCAAGGGAAACTCCCCTCAAAAGAAGGCCACAAAAAACACCCTGGCGCAAATGCCATCACCTCCTAATTACAATGCACTTAAAGTGCCATCCTAGCACAACATTTTGCTGCAAACCGCATCTTTCAAAGTGCCCGCAAAGCCGAGCTATGGCAAATTTGCCAAGGACACCCTCATCGCGCGTTTTCTGAAATTCTGCAAAGTTGCGACCAAGGGAAACTCCCCTCAAAAGAGGGCCACAAAAAACACCCTGGCGCAAATGCCATCACCTCCTAATTACAATGCACTTAAAGTGCCATCCTAGCACAACATTTTGCTGCAAACCGCATCTTTCAAAGTGCCCGCAAAGCCGAGCTATGGCTAATTTGCCAAGGACACCCTCATCGCGCGTTTTCTGAAATTCTGCAAAGTTGCGACCAAGGGAAACTCCCCTCAAAAGAAGGCCACAAAAAACACCCTGGCGCAAATGCCATCACCTCCTAATTACAATGCACTTAAAGTGCCATCCTAGCACAACATTTTGCTGCAAACCGCATCTTTCAAAGTGCCCGCAAAGCCGAGCTATGGCAAATTTGCCAAGGACACCCTCATCGCGCGTTTTCTGAAATTCTGCAAAGTTGCGACCAAGGGAAACTCCCCTCAAAAGAAGGCCACAAAAAACACCCTGGCGCAAATGCCATCACCTCCTAATTACAATGCACTTAAAGTGCCATCCTAGCACAACATTTTGCTGCAAACCGCATCTTTCAAAGTGCCCGCAAAGCCGAGCTATGGCAAATTTGCCAAGGACACCCTCATCGCGCGTTTTCTGAAATTCTGCAAAGTTGCGACCAAGGGAAACTCCCCTCAAAAGAAGGCCACAAAAAACACCCTGGCGCAAATGGCATCACCTACTAATTACAATGCACTTAAAGTGCCATCCTAGCACAACATTTTGCTGCAAACCGCATCTTTCAAAGTGCCCGCAAAGCCGAGCTATGGCAAATTTGCCAAGGACACCCTCATCGCGCGTTTTCTGAAATTCTGCAAAGTTGCGACCAAGGGAAACTCCCCTCAAAAGAAGGCCACAAAAAACACCCTGGCGCAAATGCCATCACCTCCTAATTACAATGCGCTTCAAGTGCCATCCTAGCACAACATTTTGCTGCAAACCGCATCTTTCAAAGTGCCCGCAAAGCCGAGCTATGGCAAATTTGCCAAGGACACCCTCATCGCGCGTTTTCTGAAATTCTGCAAAGTTGCGACCAAGGGAAACTCCCCTCAAAAGAAGGCCACAAAAAAACACCCTGGCGCAAATGCCATCACCTCCTAATTACAATGCGCTTAAAGTGCCATCCTAGCACAACATTTTGCTGCAAACCGCATCTTTCAAAGTGCCCGCAAAGCCGAGCTATGGCAAATTTGCCAAGGACACCCTCATCGCGCGTTTTCTGAAATTCTGCAAAGTTGCGACCAAGGGAAACTCCCCTCAAAAGAAGGCCACAAAAAACACCCTGGCGCAAATGCCATCACCTCCTAATTACAATGCACTTAAAGTGCCATCCTAGCACAACATTTTGCTGCAAACCGCATCTTTCAAAGTGCCCGCAAAGCCGAGCTATGGCAAATTTTCCAAGGACACCCTCATCGCGCGTTTTCTGAAATTCTGCAAAGTTGCGACCAAGGGAAACTCCCCTCAAAAGAAGGCCACAAAAAACACCCTGGCGCAAATGCCATCACCTCCTAATTACAATGCACTTAAAGTGCCATCCTAGCACAATATTTTGCTGCAAACCGCATCTTTCAAAGTGCCCGCAAAGCCGAGCTATGGCAAATTTGCCAAGGACACCCTCATCGCGCGTTTTCTGAAATTCTGCAAAGTTGCGACCAAGGGAAACTCCCCTCAAAAGAAGGCCACAAAAAACACCCTGGCGCAAATGCCATCACCTCCTAATTACAATGCACTTAAAGTGCCATCCTAGCACAACATTTTGCTGCAAACCGCATCTTTCAAAGTGCCCGCAAAGCCGAGCTATGGCAAATTTGCCAAGGACACCCTCATCGCGCGTTTTCTGAAATTCTGCAAAGTTGCGACCAAGGGAAACTCCCCTCAAAAGAAGGCCACAAAAAACACCCTGGCGCAAATGGCATCACCTACTAATTACAATGCACTTAAAGTGCCATCCTAGCACAACATTTTGCTGCAAACCGCATCTTTCAAAGTGCCCGCAAAGCCGAGCTATGGCAAATTTGCCAAGGACACCCTCATCGCGCGTTTTCTGAAATTCTGCAAAGTTGCGACCAAGGGAAACTCCCCTCAAAAGAAGGCCACAAAAAACACCCTGGCGCAAATGCCATCACCTCCTAATTACAATGCACTTAAAGTGCCATCCTAGCACAACATTTTGCTGCAAACCGCATCTTTCAAAGTGCCCGCAAAGCCGAGCTATGGCAAATTTGCCAAGGACACCCTCATCGCGCGTTTTCTGAAATTCTGCAAAGTTGCGACCAAGGGAAACTCCCCTCAAAAGAAGGCCACAAAAAACACCCTGGCGCAAATGCCATCAGCTCCTAATTACAATGCACTTAAAGTGCCATCCTAGCACAACATTTTGCTGCAAACCGCATCTTTCAAAGTGCCCGCAAAGCCGAGCTATGGCAAATTTGCCAAGGACACCCTCATCGCGCGTTTTCTGAAATTCTGCAAAGTTGCGACCAAGGGAAACTCCCCTCAAAAGAAGGCCACAAAAAACACCCTGGCGCAAATGCCATCACCTCCTAATTACAATGCACTTAAAGTGCCATCCTAGCACAACATTTTGCTGCAAACCGCATCTTTCAAAGTGCCCGCAAAGCCGAGCTATGGCAAATATGCCAAGGACACCCTCATCGCGCGTTTTCTGAAATTCTGCAAAGTTGCGACCAAGGGAAACTCCCCTCAAAAGAGGGCCACAAAAAACACCCTGGCGCAAATGCCATCACCTCCTAATTACAATGCACTTAAAGTGCCATCCTAGCACAACATTTTGCTGCAAACCGCATCTTTCAAAGTGCCCGCAAAGCCGAGCTATGGCAAATTTGCCAAGGACACCCTCATCGCGCGTTTTCTGAAATTCTGCAAAGTTGCAACCAAGGGAAACTCCCCTCAAAAGAAGGCCACAAAAAACACCCTGGCGCAAATGCCATCACCTCCTAATTACAATGCACTTAAAGTGCCATCCTAGCACAACATTTTGCTGCAAACCGCATCTTTCAAAGTGCCCGCAAAGCCGAGCTATGGCAAATTTGCCAAGGACACCCTCATCGCGCGTTTTCTGAAATTCTGCAAAGTTGCGACCAAGGGAAACTCCCCTCAAAAGAAGGCCACAAAAAACACCCTGGCGCAAATGCCATCACCTACTAATTACAATGCCCTTAAAGTGCCATCCTAGCACAACATTTTGCTGCAAACCGCATCTTTCAAAGTGCCCGCAAAGCCGAGCTATGGTAAATTTGCCAATGACACCCTCATCGCGCGTTTTCTGAAATTCTGCAAAGTTGCGACCAAGGGAAACTCCCCTCAAAAGAAGGCCACAAAAAACACCCTGGCGCAAATGCCATCACCTCCTAATTATAATGCACTTAAAGTGCCATCCTAGCACAACATTTTGCTGCAAACCGCATCTTTCAAAGTGCCCGCAAAGCCGAGCTATGGCAAATTTGCCAAGGACACCCTCATCGCGCGTTTTCTGAAATTCTGCAAAGTTGCGACCAAGGGAAACTGCCCTCAAAAGAAGGCCACAAAAAACACCCTGGCGCAAATGCCGTCAGCTCCTAATTACAATGCACTTAAAGTGCCATCCTAGCACAACATTTTGCTGCAAACCGCATCTTTCAAAGTGCCCGCAAAGCCGAGCTATGGCAAATTTGCCAAGGACACCCTCATCGCGCGTTTTCTGAAATTATGCAAAGTTGCGACCAAGGGAAACTCCCCTCAAAAGAAGGCCACAAACAACACCTTGGCGCAAATGCCATCACCTACTAATTACAATGCACTTAAAGTGCCATCCTAGCACAACATTTTGCTGCAAACCGCATCTTTCAAAGTGCCCGCAAAGCCGAGCTATGGCAAATTTGCCAAGGACACCCTCATCGCGCGTTTTCTGAAATTCTGCAAAGTTGCGACCAAGGGAAACTCCCCTCAAAAGAAGGCCACAAAAAACACCCTGGCGCAAATGCCATCACCTCCTAATTACAATGCACTTAGAGTGCCATCCTAGCACAACATTTTGCTGCAAACGGCATCTTTCAAAGTGCCCGCAAAGCCGAGCTATGGCAAATTTGCCAAGGACACCCTCATCGCGCGTTTTCTGAAATTCTGCAAAGTTGCGACCAAGGGAAACTCCCCTCAAAAGAAGGCCACAAAAAACACCCTGACGCAAATGCCATCAGCTCCTAATTACAATGCACTTAAAGTGCCATCCTAGCACAACATTTTGCTGCAAACCGCATCTTTCAAAGTGCCCGCAAAGCCGAGCTATGGCAAATTTGCCAAGGACACCCTCATCGCGCGTTTTCTGAAATTCTGCAAAGTTGCGACCAAGGGAAACTCCCCTCAAAAGAAGGCCACAAAAAACACCCTGGCGCAAATGCCATCACCTCCTAATTACAATGCACTTAAAGTGCCATCCTAGCACAACATTTTGCTGCAAACCGCATCTTTCAAAGTGCCCGCAAAGCCGAGCTATGGCAAATTTGCCAAGGACACCCTCATCGCGCGTTTTCTGAAATTCTGCAAAGTTGCGACCAAGGGAAACTCCCCTCAAAAGAAGGCCACAAAAAACACCCTGGCGCAAATGCCATCACCTCCTAATTACAATGCACTTAATATGCCATCTAACACAACATTTTGCTGCAAACCGCATCTTTCAAAGTGCCCGCAAAGCCGAGCTATGGCAAATTTGCCAAGGACACCCTCATCGCGCGTTTTCTGAAATTCTGCAAAGTTGCGACCAAGGAAAACTCCCCTCAAAAGAAGGCCACAAAAAACACCCTGTCGCAAATGCCATCACCTCCTAATTACAATGCACTTAAAGTGCCATCCTAGCACAACATTTTGCTGCAAACCGCATCTTTCAAAGTGCCCGCAAAGCCGAGCTATGGCAAATTTGCCAAGGACACCCTCATCGCGCGTTTTCTGAAATTCTGCAAAGTTGCGACCAAGGGAAACTCCCCTCAAAAGAAGGCCACAAAAAACACCATGGCGCAAATGCCATCACCTCCTAATTACAATGCACTTAAAGTGCCATCCTAGCACAACATTTTGCTGCAAACCGCATCTTTCAAAGTGCCCGCAAAGCCGAGCTATGGCAAATTTGCCAAGGACACCCTCATCGCGCGTTTTCTGAAATTCTGCAAAGTTGCGACCAAGGGAAACTCCCCTCAAAAGAAGGCCACAAAAAACACCCTGGCGCAAATGCCATCACCTCTTAATTACAATGCACTTAAAGTGCCATCCTAGCACAACATTTGGCTGCAAACCGCATCTTTCAAAGTGCCCGCAAAGCCGAGCTATGGCAAATTTGCCAAGGACACCCTCATCGCGCGTTTTCTGAAATTCTGCAAAGTTGCGACCAAGGGAAACTCCCCTCAAAAGAAGGCCACAAAAAACACCCTGGCGCAAATGCCATCACCTACTAATTACAATGCACTTAAAGTGCCATCCTAGCACAACATTTTGCTGCAAACCGCATCTTTCAAAGTGCCCGCAAAGCCGAGCTATGGCAAATTTGCCAAGGACACCCTCATCGCGCGTTTTCTGAAATTCTGCAAAGTTGCGACCAAGGGAAACTCCCCTCAAAAGAAGGCCACAAAAAACACCCTGGCGCAAATGCCATCACCTCCTAAGTACAATGCACTTAAAGTGCCATCCTAGCACAACATTTTGCTGCAAACCGCATCTTTCAAAGTGCCCGCAAAGCCGAGCTATGGCAAATTTGCCAAGGACACCCTCATCGCGCGTTTTCTGAAATTCTGCAAAGTTGCGACCAAGGGAAACTCCCCTCAAAAGAAGGCCGCAAAAAACACCCTGGCGCAAATGCCATCACCTCCTAATTACAATGCACTTAAAGTGCCATCCTAGCACAACATTTTGCCGCAAACCGCATCTTTCAAAGTGCCCGCAAAGCCGAGCTATGGCAAATTTGCCAAGGACACCCTCATCGCGCGTTTTCTGAAATTCTGCAAAGTTGCGACCAAGGGAAACTCCCCTCAAAAGAAGGCCACAAAAAACACCCTGGCGCAAATGCCATCACCTCCTAATTACAATGCACTTAAAATGCTATCCTAGCACAACATTTTGCCGCAAACCGCATCTTTGAAAGTGCCCACAAAGCCGAGCTATGGCAAATTTGCCAAGGACACCCTCATCGCGCGTTTTCTGAAATTCTGCAAAGTTGCGACCAAGGGAAACTCCCCTCAAAAGAAGGCCACAAAAAACACCCTGGCGCAAATGCCATCACCTCCTAATTACAATGCACTTAAAGTGCCATCCTAGCACAACATTTTGCCGCAAACTGCATCTTTCAAAGTGCCCGCAAAGCCGAGCTATGGCAAATTTGCCAAGGACACCCTCATCGCGCGTTTTCTGAAATTCTGCAAAGTTGCGACCAAGGGAAACTCCCCTCAAAAGAAGGCCACAAAAAACACCCTGGCGCAAATGCCATCACCTCCTAATTACAATGCACTTAAAGTGCCATCCTAGCACAACATTTTGCTGCAAACCGCATCTTTCAAAGTGCCCGCAAAGCCGAGCTATGGCAAATTTGCCAAGGACACCCTCATCGCGCGTTTTCTGAAATTCTGCAAAGTTGCGACCAAGAGAAACTCCCCTCAAAAGAAGGCCACAAAAAACACCCTGGCGCAAATGCCATCACCTACTAATTACAATGCACTTAAAGTGCCATCCTAGCACAACATTTTGCTGCAAACCGCATCTTTCAAAGTGCCCGCAAAGCCGAGCTATGGTAAATTTGCCAATGACACCCTCATCGCGCGTTTTCTGAAATTCTGCAAAGTTGCGACCAAGGGAAACTCCCCTCAAAAGAAGGCCACAAAAAACACCCTGGCGCAAATGCCATCACCTCCTAATTACAATGCACTTAAAGTGCCATCCTAGCACAACATTTTGCTGCAAACCGCATCTTTCAAAGTGCCCGCAAAGCCGAGCTATGGCAAATTTGCCAAGGACACCCTCATCGCGCGTTTTCTGAAATTCTGCAAAGTTGCGACCAAGGGAAACTGCCCTCAAAAGAAGGCCACAAAAAACACCCTGGCGCAAATGCCATCAGCTCCTAATTACAATGCACTTAGAGTGCCATCCTAGCACAACATTTTGCTGCAAACCGCATCTTTCAAAGTGCCCGCAAAGCCGAGCTATGGCAAATTTGCCAAGGACACCCTCATCGCGCGTTTTCTGAAATTCTGCAAAGTTGCGACCAAGGGAAACTCCCCTCAAAAGAAGGCCACAAAAAACACCCTGACGCAAATGCCATCAGCTCCTAATTACAATGCACTTAAAGTGCCATCCTAGCACAACATTTTGCTGCAAACCGCATCTTTCAAAGTGCCCGCAAAGCCGAGCTATGGCAAATTTGCCAAGGACACCCTCATCGCGCGTTTTCTGAAATTCTGCAAAGTTGCGACCAAGGGAAACTCCCCTTAAAAGAAGGCCACAAAAAACACCCTGGCGCAAATGCCATCACCTCCTAATTACAATGCACTTAAAGTGCCATCCTAGCACAACATTTTGCCGCAAACCGCATCTTTCAAAGTGCCCGCAAAGCCGAGCTATGGCAAATTTGCCAAGGACACCCTCATCGCGCGTTTTCTGAAATTCTGCAAAGTTGCGACCAAGGGAAACTCCCCTCAAAAGAAGGCCACAAAAAACACCCTGGCGCAAATGCCATCACCTCCAAATTACAATGCACTTAAAGTGCCATCCTAGCACAACATTTTGCTGCAAACCGCATCTTTCAAAGTGCCCGCAAAGCCGAGCTATGGCAAATTTGGCAAGGACACCCTCATCGCGCGTTTTCTGAAATTCTGCAAAGTTGCGACCAAGGGAAACTCCCCTCAAAAGAAGGCCGCAAAAAACACCCTGGCGCAAATGCCATCACCTCCTAAGTACAATGCACTTAAAGTGCCATCCTAGCACAACATTTTGCTGCAAACCGCATCTTTCAAAGTGCCCGCAAAGCCGAGCTATGGCAAATTTGGCAAGGACACCCTCATCGCGCGTTTTCTGAAATTCTGCAAAGTTGCGACCAAGGGAAACTCCCCTCAAAAGAAGGCCACAAAAAACACCCTGGCGCAAATGCCATCACCTCCTAATTACAATGTACTTAAAGTGCCATCCTAGCACAACATTTTGCTGCAAACCGCATCTTTCAAAGTGCCCGCAAAGCCGAGCTATGGCAAATTTGCCAAGGACACCCTCATCGCGCGTTTTCTGAAATTCTGCAAAGTTGCGACCAAGGGAAACTCCCCTCAAAAGAAGGCCACAAAAAACACCCTGGCGCAAATGCCATCACCTCCTAATTACAATGCACTTAAAGTGCAATCCTAGCACAACATTTTGCTGCAAACCGCATCTTTCAAAGTGCCCGCAAAGCCGAGCTATGGCAAATTTGGCAAGGACACCCTCATCGCGCGTTTTCTGAAATTCTGCAAAGTTGCGACCAAGGGAAACTCCCCTCAAAAGAAGGCCGCAAAAAACACCCTGGCGCAAATGCCATCACCTCCTAAGTACAATGCACTTAAAGTGCCATCCTAGCACAACATTTTGCTGCAAACCGCATCTTTCAAAGTGCCCGCAAAGCCGAGCTATGGCAAATTTGGCAAGGACACCCTCATCGCGCGTTTTCTGAAATTCTGCAAAGTTGCGACCAAGGGAAACTCCCCTCAAAAGAAGGCCACAAAAAACACCCTGGCGCAAATGCCATCACCTCCTAATTACAATGCACTTAAAGTGCCATCCTAGCACAACATTTTGCCGCAAACCGCATCTTTCAAAGTGCCCGCAAAGCCGAGCTATGGCAAATTTGCCAAGGACACCCTCATCGCGCGTTTTCTGAAATTCTGCAAAGTTGCGACCAAGGGAAACTCCCCTCAAAAGAAGGCCACAAAAAACACCCTGGCGCAAATGCCATCACCTCCTAATTACAATGCACTTAAAGTGCAATCCTAGCACAACATTTTGCTGCAAACCGCATCTTTCAAAGTGCCCGCAAAGCCGAGCTATGGCAAATTTGGCAAGGACACCCTCATCGCGCGTTTTCTGAAATTCTGCAAAGTTGCGACCAAGGGAAACTCCCCTCAAAAGAAGGCCACAAAAAACACCCTGGCGCAAATGCCATCACCTCCTAAGTACAATGCACTTAAAGTGCCATCCTAGCACAACATTTTGCTGCAAACCGCATCTTTCAAAGTGCCCGCAAAGCCGAGCTATGGCAAATTTGGCAAGGACACCCTCATCGCGCGTTTTCTGAAATTCTGCAAAGTTGCGACCAAGGGAAACTCCCCTCATAAGAAGGCCACAAAAAACACCCTGGCGCAAATGCCATCACCTCCTAATTACAATGCACTTAAAGTGCCATCCTAGCACAACATTTTGCTGCAAACCGCATCTTTCAAAGTGCCCGCAAAGCCGAGCTATGGCAAATTTGCCAAGGACACCCTCATCGCGCGTTTTCTGAAATTCTGCAAAGTTGCGACCAAGGGAAACTCCCCTCAAAAGAAGGCCACAAAAAACACCCTGGCGCAAATGCCATCACCTCCTAATTACAATGCACTTAAAGTGCCATCCTAGCACAACATTTTGCTGCAAACCGCATCTTTCAAAGTGCCCGCAAAGCCGAGCTATGGCAAATTTGCCAAGGACACCCTCATCGCGCGTTTTCTGAAATTCTGCAAAGTTGCGACCAAGGGAAACTCCCCTCAAAAGAAGGCCACAAAAAACACCCTGGCGCAAATGCCATCACCTCCTAATTACAATGCACTTAAAGTGCCATCCTAGCACAACATTTTGCTGCAAACCGCATCTTTCAAAGTGCCCGCAAAGCCGAGCTATGGCAAATTTGCCAAGGACACCCTCATCGCGCGTTTTCTGAAATTCTGCAAAGTTGCGACCAAGGGAAACTCCCCTCAAAAGAAGGCCACAAAAAACACCCTGGCGCAAATGCCATCACCTCCTAATTACAATGCACTTAAAGTGCCATCCTAGCACAACATTTTGCCGCAAACCGCATCTTTCAAAGTGCCCGCAAAGCCGAGCTATGGCAAATTTGCCAAGGACACCCTCATCGCGCGTTTTCTGAAATTCTGCAAAGTTGCGACCAAGGGAAACTCCCCTCAAAAGAAGGCCACAAAAAACACCCTGGCGCAAATGCCATCACCTCCTAATTACAATGCACTTAAAGTGCCATCCTAGCACAACATTTTGCCGCAAACCGCATCTTTCAAAGTGCCAGCAAAGCCGAGCTATGGCAAATTTGCCAAGGACACCCTCATCGCGCGTTTTCTGAAATTCTGCAAAGTTGCGACCAAGGGAAACTCCCCTCAAAAGAAGGCCACAAAAAACACCCTGGCGCAAATGCCATCACATCCAAATTACAATGCACTTAAAGTGCCATCCTAGCACAACATTTTGCCGCAAACCGCATCTTTCAAAGTGCCCGCAAAGCCGAGCTATGGCAAATTTGGCAAGGACACCCTCATCGCGCGTTTTCTGAAATTCTGCAAAGTTGCGACCAAGGGAAACTCCCCTCAAAAGAAGGCCACAAAAAACACCCTGGCGCAAATGCCATCACCTCCTAATTACAATGCACTTAAAGTGCCATCCTAGCACAACATTTTGCCGCAAACCGCATCTTTCAAAGTGCCCGCAAAGCCGAGCTATGGCAAATTTGCCAAGGACACCCTCATCGCGCGTTTTCTGAAATTCTGCAAAGTTGCGACCAAGGGAAACTCCCCTCAAAAGAAGGCCACAAAAAACACCCTGGCGCAAATGCCATCACCTCCTAATTACAATGCACTTAAAGTGCCATCCTAGCACAACATTTTGCCGCAAACCGCATCTTTCAAAGTGCCCGCAAAGCCGAGCTATGGCAAATTTGCCAAGGACACCCTCATCGCGCGTTTTCTGAAATTCTGCAAAGTTGCGACCAAGGGAAACTCCCCTCAAAAGAAGGCCACAAAAAACACCCTGGCGCAAATGCCATCACCTCCTAATTACAATGCACTTAAAGTGCCATCCTAGCACAACATTTTGCTGCAAACCGCATCTTTCAAAGTGCCCGCAAAGCCGAGCTATGGCAAATTTGGCAAGGACACCCTCATCGCGCGTTTTCTGAAATTCTGCAAAGTTGCGACCAAGGGAAACTCCCCTCAAAAGAAGGCCACAAAAAACACCCTGGCTCAAATGACATCACCTCCTAATTACAATGCACTTAAAGTGCCATCCTAGCACAACATTTTGCTGCAAACCGCATCTTTCAAAGTGCCCGCAAAGCCGAGCTATGGCAAATTTGCCAAGGACACCCTCATCGCGCGTTTTCTGAAATTCTGCAAAGTTGCGACCAAGGGAAACTCCCCTCAAAAGAAGGCCACAAAAAACACCCTGGCGCAAATGCCATCACCTCCTAATTACAATGCACTTAAAGTGCAATCCTAGCACAACATTTTGCTGCAAACCGCATCTTTCAAAGTGCCCGCAAAGCCGAGCTATGGCAAATTTGCCAAGGACACCCTCATCGCGCGTTTTCTGAAATTCTGCAAAGTTGCGACCAAGGGAAACTCCCCTCAAAAGAAGGCCACAAAAAACACCCTGGCGCAAATGCCATCACGTCCTAATTACAATGCACTTAAAGTGCCATCCTAGCACAACATTTTGCTGCAAACCGCATCTTTCAAAGTGCCCGCAAAGCCGAGCTATGGCAAATTTGCCAAGGACACCCTCATCGCGCGTTTTCTGAAATTCTGCAAAGTTGCGACCAAGGGAAACTCCCCTCAAAAGAAGGCCACAAAAAACACCCTGGCGCAAATGCCATCAGCTCCTAATTACAATGCACTTAAAGTGCCATCCTAGCACAACATTTTGCTGCAAACCGCATCTTTCAAAGTGCCCGCAAAGCCGAGCTATGGCAAATTTGCCAAGGACACCCTCATCGCGCGTTTTCTGAAATTCTGCAAAGTTGCGACCAAGGGAAACTCTCCTCAAAAGAAGGCCACAAAAAACACCCTGGCGCAAATGCCATCACCTCCTAATTACAATGCACTTAAAGTGCCATCCTAGCACAACATTTTGCTGCAAACCGCATCTTTCAAAGTGCCCGCAAAGCCGAGCTATGGCAAATTTGCCAAGGACACCCTCATCGCGCGTTTTCTGAAATTCTGCAAAGTTGCGACCAAGGGAAACTCCCCTCAAAAGAAGGCCACAAAAAACACCCTGGCGCAAATGCCATCACCTCCTAATTACAATGCACTTAAAGTGCCATCCTAGCACAACATTTTGCTGCAAACCGCATCTTTCAAAGTGCCCGCAAAGCCGAGCTATGGCAAATTTGCCAAGGACACCCTCATCGCGCGTTTTCTGAAATTCTGCAAAGTTGCGACCAAGGGAAACTCCCCTCAAAAGAAGGCCACAAAAAAACACCCTGGCGCAAATGCCATCACCTCCTAATTACAATGCACTTAAAGTGCCATCCTAGCACAACATTTTGCTGCAAACCGCATCTTTCAAAGTGCCCGCAAAGCCGAGCTATGGCAAATTTGCCAAGGACACCCTCATCGCGCGTTTTCTGAAATTCTGCAAAGTTGCGACCAAGGGAAACTCCCCTCAAAAGAAGGCCACAAAGAAACACCCTGGCGCAAATGCCATCACCTCCTAATTACAATGCACTTATAGTGCCATCCTAGCACAACATTTTGCTGCAAACCGCATCTTTCAAAGTGCCCGCAAAGCCGAGCTATGGCAAATTTGCCAAGGACACCCTCATCGCGCGTTTTCTGAAATTCTGCAAAGTTGCGACCAAGGGAAACTCCCCTCAAAAGAAGGCCACAAAAAACACCCTGGCGCAAATGCCATCACCTCCTAATTACAATGCACTTAAAGTGCCATCCTAGCACAACATTTTGCTGCAAACCGCATCTTTCAAAGTGCCCGCAAAGCCGAGCTATGGCAAATTTGCCAAGGACACCCTCATCGCGCGTTTTCTGAAATTCTGCAAAGTTGCGACCAAGGGAAACTCCCCTCAAAAGAAGGCCACAAAAAACACCCTGGCGCAAATGCCATCACCTCCTGTTTACAATGCACTTAAAGTGCCATCCTAGCACAACATTTTGCTGCAAACCGCATCTTTCAAAGTGCCCGCAAAGCCGAGCTATGGCAAATTTGCCAAGGACACCCTCATCGCGCGTTTTCTGAAATTCTGCAAAGTTGCGACCAAGGGAAACTCCCCTCAAAAGAAGGCCACAAAAAACACCCTGGCGCAAATGCCATCACCTCCTAATTACAATGCACTTAAAGTGCCATCCTAGCACAACATTTTGCTGCAAACCGCATCTTTCAAAGTGCCCGCAAAGCCGAGCTATGGCAAATTTGCCAAGGACACCCTCATCGCGCGTTTTCTGAAATTCTGCAAAGTTGCGACCAAGGGAAACTCCCCTCAAAAGAAGGCCACAAAAAACACCCTGGCGCAAATGCCATCACCTCCTGTTTACAATGCACTTAAAGTGCCATCCTAGCACAACATTTTGCTGCAAACCGCATCTTTCAAAGTGCCCGCAAAGCCGAGCTATGGCAAATTTGCCAAGGACACCCTCATCGCGCGTTTTCTGAAATTCTGCAAAGTTGCGACCAAGGGAAACTCCCCTCAAAAGAAGGCCAGAAAAAACACCCTGGCGCAAATGCCATCACCTCCTAATTACAATGCACTTAAAGTGCCATCCTAGCACAACATTTTGCTGCAAACCGCATCTTTCAAAGTGCCCGCAAAGCCGAGCTATGGCAAATTTGCCAAGGACACCCTCATCGCGCGTTTTCTGAAATTCTGCAAAGTTGCGACCAAGGTAAACTCCCCTCAAAAGAAGGCCACAAAAAAACACCCTGGCGCAAATGCCATCACCTCCTAATTACAATGCACTTAAAGTGCCATCCTAGCACAACATTTTGCTGCAAACCGCATCTTTCAAAGTGCCCGCAAAGCCGAGCTATGGCAAATTTGCCAAGGACACCCTCATCGCGCGTTTTCTGAAATTCTGCAAAGTTGCGACCAAGGGAAACTCCCCTCAAAAGAAGGCCACAAAAAAACACTTTGGCGCAAATGCCATCACCTCCTAATTACAATGCACTTAAAGTGCCATCCTAGCACAACATTTTGCTGCAAACCGCATCTTTCAAAGTGCCCGCAAAGCCGAGCTATGGCAAATTTGCCAAGGACACCCTCATCGCGCGTTTTCTGAAATTCTGCAAAGTTGCGACCAAGGGAAACTCCCCTCAAAAGAAGTCCACAAAAAAACACCCTGGCGCAAATGCCATCACCTCCTAATTACAATGCACTTAAAGTGCCATCCTAGCACAACATTTTGCTGCAAACCGCATCTTTCAAAGTGCCCGCAAAGCCGAGCTATGGCAAATTTGCCAAGGACACCCTCATCGCGCGTTTTCTGAAATTCTGCAAAGTTGCGACCAAGGGAAACTCCCCTCAAAAGAAGTCCACAAAAAAACACCCTGGCGCAAATGCCATCACCTCCTAATTACAATGCACTTAAAGTGCCATCCTAGCACAACATTTTGCTGCAAACCGCATCTTTCAAAGTGCCCGCAAAGCCGAGCTATGGCAAATTTGCCAAGGACACCCTCATCGCGCGTTTTCTGAAATTCTGCAAAGTTGCGACCAAGGGAAACTCCCCTCAAAAGAAGGCCACAAAAAACACCCTGGCGCAAATGCCATCACCTCCTAATTACAATGCACTTAAAGCGCCATCCTAGCACAACATTTTGCTGCAAACCGCATCTTTCAAAGTGCCCGCAAAGCCGAGCTATGGCAAATTTGCCAAGGACACCCTCATCGCGCGTTTTCTGAAATTCTGCAAAGTTGCGACCAAGGGAAACTCCCCTCAAAAGAAGGCCACAAAAAACACCCTGGCGCAAATGCCATCACCTCCTATTTACAATGCACTTAAAGTGCCATCCTAGCACAACATTTTGCTGCAAACCGCATCTTTCAAAGTGCCCGCAAAGCCGAGCTATGGCAAATTTGCCAAGGACACCCTCATCGCGCGTTTTCTGAAATTCTGCAAAGTTGCGACCAAGGGAAACTCCCCTCAAAAGAAGGCCACAAAAAACACCCTGGCGCAAATGCCATCACCTCCTAATTACAATGCACTTAAAGTGCCATCCTAGCACAACATTTTGCTGCAAACCGCATCTTTCAAAGTGCCCGCAAAGCCGAGCTATGGCAAATTTGCCAAGGACACCCTCATCGCGCGTTTTCTGAAATTCTGCAAAGTTGCGACCAAGGGAAACTCCCCTCAAAAGAAGGCCACAAAAAACACCCTGGCGCAAATGCCATCACCTCCTAATTACAATGCACTTAAAGTGCCATCCTAGCACAACATTTTGCTGCAAACCGCATCTTTCAAAGTGCCCGCAAAGCCGAGCTATGGCAAATTTGCCAAGGACACCCTCATCGCGCGTTTTCTGAAATTCTGCAAAGTTGCGACCAAGGGAAACTCCCCTCAAAAGAAGGCCACAAAAAACACCCTGGCGCAAATGCCATCACCTCCTAATTACAATGCACTTAAAGTGCCATCCTAGCACAACATTTTGCTGCAAACCGCATCTTTCAAAGTGCCCACAAAGCCAAGCTATGGCAAATTTGCCAAGGACACCCTCATCGCGCGTTTTCTGAAATTCTGCAAAGTTGCGACCAAGGGAAACTCCCCTCAAAAGAAGGCCAGAAAAAACACCCTGGCGCAAATGCCATCACCTCCTAATTACAATGCACTTAAAGTGCCATCCTAGCACAACATTTTGCTGCAAACCGCATCTTTCAAAGTGCCCGCAAAGCCGAGCTATGGCAAATTTGCCAAGGACACCCTCATCGCGCGTTTTCTGAAATTCTGCAAAGTTGCGACCAAGGGAAACTCCCCTCAAAAGAAGGCCACAAAAAACACCCTGGCGCAAATGCCATCACCTCCTAATTACAATGCACTTAAAGTGCCATCCTAGCACAACATTTTGCTGCAAACCGCATCTTTCAAAGTGCCCGCAAAGCCGAGCTATGGCAAATTTGCCAAGGACACCCTCATCGCGCGTTTTCTGAAATTCTGCAAAGTTGCGACCAAGGGAAACTCCCCTCAAAAGAAGGCCACAAAAAAACACCCTGGCGCAAATGCCATCACCTCCTAATTACAATGCACTTAAAGTGCCATCCTAGCACAACATTTTGCTGCAAACCGCATCTTTCAAAATGCCCGCAAAGCCGAGCTATGGCAAATTGCCAAGAACACCCTCATCGCGCGTTTTCTGAAATTCTGCAAAGCTGCAAACCGCATCTTTCAAAGTGCCAGCAAAGCCGAGCTATGGCAAATTTGCCAAGGACACCCTCATCGCGCGTTTTCTGAAATTCTGCAAAGTTGCGACCAAGGGAAACTCCTCTCAAAAGAAAGCCACAAAAAAAACCCTGGCGCAAATGCCATCACCTCCTAATTACAATGCACTTAAAGTGCCATCCTAGCACAACATTTTGCTGCAAACCGCATCTTTCAAAGTGCCCGCAAAGCCGAGCTATGGCAAATTTGCCAAGGACACCCTCATCGCGCGTTTTCTGAAATTCTGCAAAGTTGCGACCAAGGGAAACTCCCCTCAAAAGAAGGCCACAAAAAACACCCTGGCGCAAATGCCATCACCTCCTAATTACAATGAACTTAAAGTGCCATCCTAGCACAACATTTTGCTGCAAACCGCATCTTTCAAAGTGCCCGCAAAGCCGAGCTATGGCAAATTTGCCAAGGACACCCTCATCGCGCGTTTTCTGAAATTCTGCAAAGTTGCGACCAAGGGAAACTCCCCTCAAAAGAAGGCCACAAAAAACACCCTGGCGCAAATGCCATCACCTCCTAATTACAATGAACTTAAAGTGCCATCCTAGCACAACATTTTGCTGCAAACCGCATCTTTCAAAGTGCCCGCAAAGCCGAGCTATGCCAAATTTGCCAAGGACACCCTCATCGCGCGTTTTCTGAAATTCTGCAAAGTTGCGACCAAGGGAAACTCCCCTCAAAAGAAGGCCACAAAAAACACCCTGGCGCAAATGCCATCACCTCCTAATTACAATGCACTTAAAGTGCCATCCTAGCACAACATTTTGCTGCAAACCGCATCTTTCAAAGTGCCCGCAAAGCCGAGCTATGGCAAATTTGCCAAGGACACCCTCATCGCGCGTTTTCTGAAATTCTGCAAAGTTGCGACCAAGGGAAACTCCCCTCAAAAGAAGGCCACAAAAAACACCCTGGCGCAAATGCCATCACCTCCTAATTACAATGCACTTAAAGTGCCATCCTAGCACAACATTTTGCCGCAAACCGCATCTTTCAAAGTGCCCGCAAAGCCGAGCTATGGCAAATTTGCCAAGGACACCCTCATCGCGCGTTTTCTGAAATTCTGCAAAGTTGCGACCAAGGGAAACTCCCCTCAAAAGAAGGCCACAAAAAACACCCTGGCGCAAATGCCATCACCTCCTAATTACAATGCACTTAAAGTGCCATCCTAGCACAACATTTTGCTGCAAACCGCATCTTTCAAAGTGCCCGCAAAGCCGAGCTATGGCAAATTTGCCAAGGACACCCTCATCGCGCGTTTTCTGAAATTCTGCAAAGTTGCGACCAAGGGAAACTCCCCTCAAAAGAAGGCCACAAAAAACACCCTGGCGCAAATGCCATCACCTCCTAATTACAATGCACTTAGAGTGCCATCCTAGCACAACATTTTGCTGCAAACCGCATCTTTCAAAGTGCCCGCAAAGCCGAGCTATGGCAAATTTGCCAAGGACACCCTCATCGCGCGTTTTCTGAAATTCTGCAAAGTTGCGACCAAGGGAAACTCCCCTCAAAAGAAGGCCACAAAAAACACCCTGGCGCAAATGCCATCACCTCCTAATTACAATGCACTTAAAGTGCCATCCTAGCACAACATTTTGCTGCAAACCGCATCTTTCAAAGTGCCCGCAAAGCCGAGCTATGACAAATTTGCCAAGGACACCCTCCTCGCGCGTTTTCTGAAATTCTGCAAAGTTGCGACCAAGGGAAACTCCCCTCAAAAGAAGGCCACAAAAAACACCCTGGCGCAAATGCCATCACCTCCTAATTACAATGCACTTAAAGTGCCATCCTAGCACAACATTTTGCTGCAAACCGCATCTTTCAAAGTGCCCGCAAAGCCGAGCTATGGCAAATTTGCCAAGGACACCCTCATCGCGCGTTTTCTGAAATTCTGCAAAGTTGCGACCAAGGGAAACTCCCCTCAAAAGAAGGCCACAAAAAACACCCTGGCGCAAATGCCATCACTTCCTAAATACAATGCACTTAAAGTGCCATCCTAGCACAACATTTTGCTGCAAACCGCATCTTTCAAAGTGCCCGCAAAGCCGAGCTATGGCAAATTTGCCAAGGACACCCTCATCGCGCGTTTTCTGAAATTCTGCAAAGTTGCGACCAAGGGAAACTCCCCTCAAAAGAAGGCCACAAAAAACACCCTGGCGCAAATGCCATCACCTCCTAATTACAATGCACTTAAAGTGCCATCCTAGCACAACATTTTGCTGCAAACCGCATCTTTCAAAGTGCCAGCAAAGCCGAGCTATGGCAAATTTGCCAAGGACAACCTCATCGCGCGTTTTCTGAAATTCTGCAAAGTTGCGACCAAGGGAAACTCCTCTCAAAAGAAGGCCACAAAAAACATCCTGGCGCAAATGCCATCACCTCCTAATTACAATGCACTTAAAGTGCCATCCTAGCACAACATTTTGCTGCAAACCGCATCTTTCAAAGTGCCCGCAAAGCCGAGCTATGGCAAATTTGCCAAGGACACCCTCATCGCGCGTTTTCTGAAATTCTGCAAAGTTGCGACCAAGGGAAACTCCCCTCAAAAGAAGGCCACAAACAACACCCTGGCGCAAATGCCATCACCTCCTAATTACAATGCACTTAAAGTGCCATCCTAGCACAACATTTTGCTGCAAACCGCATCTTTCAAAGTGCCCGCAAAGCCGAGCTATGGCAAATTTGCCAAGGACACCCTCATCGCGCGTTTTCTGAAATTCTGCAAAGTTGCGACCAAGGGAAACTCCCCTCAAAAGAAGGCCACAAAAAACACCCTGGCGCAATTGCCATCACCTCCTAATTACAATGCACTTAAAGTGCCATCCTAGCACAACATTTTGCTGCAAACCGCATCTTTCAAAGTGCCCGCAAAGCCGAGCTATGGCAAATTTGCCAAGGACACCCTCATCGCGCGTTTTCTGAAATTCTGCAAAGTTGCGACCAAGGGAAACTCCCCTCAAAAGAAGGCCACAAAAAACACCCTGGCGCAAATGCCATCACCTCCTAATTACAATGCACTTAAAGTGCCATCCTAGCACAACATTTTGCTGCAAACCGCATCTTTCAAAGTGCCCGCAAAGCCGAGCTATGGCAAATTTGCCAAGGACACCCTCATCGCGCGTTTTCTGAAATTCTGCAAAGTTGCGACCAAGGGAAACTCCCCTCAAAAGAAGGCCACAAAAAACACCCTGGCGCAAATGCCATCACTTCCTAAATACAATGCACTTAAAGTGCCATCCTAGCACAACATTTTGCTGCAAACCGCATCTTTCAAAGTGCCCGCAAAGCCGAGCTATGGCAAATTTGCCAAGGACACCCTCATCGCGCGTTTTCTGAAATTCTGCAAAGTTGCGACCAAGGGAAACTCCCCTCAAAAGAAGGCCACAAAAAACACCCTGGCGCAAATGCCATCACCTCCTAATTACAATGCACTTAAAGTGCCATCCTAGCACAACATTTTGCTGCAAACCGCATCTTTCAAAGTGCCCGCAAAGCCGAGCTATGGCAAATTTGCCAAGGACACCCTCATCGCGCGTTTTCTGAAATTCTGCAAAGTTGCGACCAAGGGAAACTCCCCTCAAAAGAAGGCCACAAAAAACACCCTGGCGCAAATGCCATCACCTCCTAATTACAATGCACTTAAAGTGCCATCCTAGCACAACATTTTGCTGCAAACCGCATCTTTCAAAGTGCCCGCAAAGCCGAGCTATGGCAAATTTGCCAAGGACACCCTCATCGCGCGTTTTCTGAAATTCTGCAAAGTTGCGACCAAGGGAAACTCCCCTCAAAAGAAGGCCACAAAAAACACCCTGGCGCAAATGCCATCACCTCCTAATTACAATGCACTTAAAGTGCCATCCTAGCACAACATTTTGCTGCAAACCGCATCTTTCAAAGTGCCCGCAAAGCCGAGCTATGGCAAATTTGCCAAGGACACCCTCATCGCGCGTTTTCTGAAATTCTGCAAAGTTGCGACCAAGGGAAACTCCCCTCAAAAGAAGGCCACAAAAAACACCCTGGCGCAAATGCCATCACCTCCTAATTACAATGCACTTAAAGTGCCATCCTAGCACAACATTTTGCTGCAAACCGCATCTTTCAAAGTGCCCGCAAAGCCGAGCTATGGCAAATTTGCCAAGGACACCCTCATCGCGCGTTTTCTGAAATTCTGCAAAGTTGCGACCAAGGGAAACTCCCCTCAAAAGAAGGCCACAAAAAACACCCTGGCGCAAATGCCATCACCTCCTAATTACAATGCACTTAAAGTGCCATCCTAGCACAACATTTTGCTGCAAACCGCATCTTTCAAAGTGCCCGCAAAGCCGAGCTATGGCAAATTTGCCAAGGACACCCTCATCGCGCGTTTTCTGAAATTCTGCAAAGTTGCGACCAAGGGAAACTCCCCTCAAAAGAAGGCCACAAAAAACACCCTGGCGCAAATGCCATCACCTCCTAATTACAATGCACTTAAAGTGCCATCCTAGCACAACATTTTGCTGCAAACCGCATCTTTCAAAGTGCCCGCAAAGCCGAGCTATGGCAAATTTGCCAAGGACACCCTCATCGCGCGTTTTCTGAAATTCTGCAAAGTTGCGACCAAGGGAAACTCCCCTCAAAAGAAGGCCACAAAAAACACCCTGGCGCAAATGCCATCACCTCCTAATTACAATGCACTTAAAGTGCCATCCTAGCACAACATTTTGCTGCAAACCGCATCTTTCAAAGTGCCCGCAAAGCCGAGCTATGGCAAATTTGCCAAGGACACCCTCATCGCGCGTTTTCTGAAATTCTGCAAAGTTGCGACCAAGGGAAACTCCCCTCAAAAGAAGGCCACAAAAAACACCCTGGCGCAAATGCCATCACCTCCTAATTACAATGCACTTAAAGTGCCATCCTAGCACAACATTTTGCTGCAAACCGCATCTTTCAAAGTGCCCGCAAAGCCGAGCTATGGCAAATTTGCCAAGGACACCCTCATCGCGCGTTTTCTGAAATTCTGCAAAGTTGCGACCAAGGGAAACTCCCCTCAAAAGAAGGCCACAAAAAACACCCTGGCGCAAATGCCATCACCTCCTAATTACAATGCACTTAAAGTGCCATCCTAGCACAACATTTTGCTGCAAACCGCATCTTTCAAAGTGCCCGCAAAGCCGAGCTATGGCAAATTTGCCAAGGACACCCTCATCGCGCGTTTTCTGAAATTCTGCAAAGTTGCGACCAAGGGAAACTCCCCTCAAAAGAAGGCCACAAAAAACACCCTGGCGCAAATGCCATCACCTCCTAATTACAATGCACTTAAAGTGCCATCCTAGCACAACATTTTGCTGCAAACCGCATCTTTCAAAGTGCCCGCAAAGCCGAGCTATGGCAAATTTGCCAAGGACACCCTCATCGCGCGTTTTCTGAAATTCTGCAAAGTTGCGACCAAGGGAAACTCCCCTCAAAAGAAGGCCACAAAAAACACCCTGGCGCAAATGCCATCACCTCCTAATTACAATGCACTTAAAGTGCCATCCTAGCACAACATTTTGCTGCAAACCGCATCTTTCAAAGTGCCCGCAAAGCCGAGCTATGGCAAATTTGCCAAGGACACCCTCATCGCGCGTTTTCTGAAATTCTGCAAAGTTGCGACCAAGGGAAACTCCCCTCAAAAGAAGGCCACAAAAAACACCCTGGCGCAAATGCCATCACCTCCTAATTACAATGCACTTAAAGTGCCATCCTAGCACAACATTTTGCTGCAAACCGCATCTTTCAAAGTGCCCGCAAAGCCGAGCTATGGCAAATTTGCCAAGGACACCCTCATCGCGCGTTTTCTGAAATTCTGCAAAGTTGCGACCAAGGAAACTCCCCTCAAAAGAAGGCCACAAAAAACACCCTGGCGCAAATGCCATCACCTCCTAATTACAATGCACTTAAAGTGCCATCCTAGCACAACCATTTTGCTGCAAACCGCATCTTTCAAAGTGCCCGCAAAGCCGAGCTATGGCAAATTTGCCAAGGACACCCTCATCGCGCGTTTTCTGAAATTCTGCAAAGTTGCGACCAAGGGAAACTCCCCTCAAAAGAAGGCCACAAAAAACACCCTGGCGCAAATGCCATCACCTCCTAATTACAATGCACTTAAAGTGCCATCCTAGCACAACATTTTGCTGCAAACCGCATCTTTCAAAGTGCCCGCAAAGCCGAGCTATGGCAAATTTGCCAAGGACACCCTCATCGCGCGTTTTCTGAAATTCTGCAAAGTTGCGACCAAGGGAAACTCCCCTCAAAAGAAGGCCACAAAAAACACCCTGGCGCAAATGCCATCACCTCCTAATTACAATGCACTTAAAGTGCCATCCTAGCACAACATTTTGCTGCAAACCGCATCTTTCAAAGTGCCCGCAAAGCCGAGCTATGGCAAATTTGCCAAGGACACCCTCATCGCGCGTTTTCTGAAATTCTGCAAAGTTGCGACCAAGGGAAACTCCCCTCAAAAGAAGGCCACAAAAAACACCCTGGCGCAAATGCCATCACCTCCTAATTACAATGCACTTAAAGTGCCATCCTAGCACAACATTTTGCTGCAAACCGCATCTTTCAAAGTGCCCGCAAAGCCGAGCTATGGCAAATTTGCCAAGGACACCCTCATCGCGCGTTTTCTGAAATTCTGCAAAGTTGCGACCAAGGGAAACTCCCCTCAAAAGAAGGCCACAAAAAACACCCTGGCGCAAATGCCATCACCTCCTAATTACAATGCACTTAAAGTGCCATCCTAGCACAACATTTTGCTGCAAACCGCATCTTTCAAAGTGCCCGCAAAGCCGAGCTATGGCAAATTTGCCAAGGACACCCTCATCGCGCGTTTTCTGAAATTCTGCAAAGTTGCGACCAAGGGAAACTCCCCTCAAAAGAAGGCCACAAAAAACACCCTGGCGCAAATGCCATCACCTCCTAATTACAATGCACTTAAAGTGCCATCCTAGCACAACATTTTGCTGCAAACCGCATCTTTCAAAGTGCCCGCAAAGCCGAGCTATGGCAAATTTGCCAAGGACACCCTCATCGCGCGTTTTCTGAAATTCTGCAAAGTTGCGACCAAGGGAAACTCCCCTCAAAAGAAGGCCACAAAAAACACCCTGGCGCAAATGCCATCACCTCCTAATTACAATGCACTTAAAGTGCCATCCTAGCACAACATTTTGCTGCAAACCGCATCTTTCAAAGTGCCCGCAAAGCCGAGCTATGGCAAATTTGCCAAGGACACCCTCATCGCGCGTTTTCTGAAATTCTGCAAAGTTGCGACCAAGGGAAACTCCCCTCAAAAGAAGGCCACAAAAAACACCCTGGCGCAAATGCCATCACCTCCTAGTTACAATGCACTTAAAGTGCCATCCTAGCACAACATTTTGCTGCAAACCGCATCTTTCAAAGTGCCCGCAAAGCCGAGCTATGGCAAATTTGCCAAGGACACCCTCATCGCGCGTTTTCTGAAATTCTGCAAAGTTGCGACCAAGGGAAACTCCCCTCAAAAGAAGGCCACAAAAAACACCCTGGCGCAAATGCCATCACCTCCTACTTACAATGCACTTAGAGTGCCATCCTAGCACAACATTTTGCTGCAAACCGCATCTTTCAAAGTGCCCGCAAAGCCGAGCTATGGCAAATTTGCCAAGGACACCCTCATCGCGCGTTTTCTGAAATTCTGCAAAGTTGCGACCAAGGGAAACTCCCCTCAAAAGAAGGCCACAAAAAACACCCTGGCGCAAATGCCATCACCTCCTAGTTACAATGCACTTAAAGTGCCATCCTAGCACAACATTTTGCTGCAAACCGCATCTTTCAAAGTGCCCGCAAAGCCGAGCTATGGCAAATTTGCCAAGGACACCCTCATCGCGCGTTTTCTGAAATTCTGCAAAGTTGCGACCAAGGGAAACTCCCCTCAAAAGAAGGCCACAAAAAACACCCTGGCGCAAATGCCATCACCTCCTACTTACAATGCACTTAGAGTGCCATCCTAGCACAACATTTTGCTGCAAACCGCATCTTTCAAAGTGCCCGCAAAGCCGAGCTATGGCAAATTTGCCAAGGACACCCTCATCGCGCGTTTTCTGAAATTCTGCAAAGTTGCGACCAAGGGAAACTCCCCTCAAAAGAAGGCCACAAAAAACACCCTGGCGCAAATGCCATCACCTCCTAATTACAATGCACTTAAAGTGCCATCCTAGCACAACATTTTGCTGCAAACCGCATCTTTCAAAGTGCCAGCAAAGCCGAGCTATGGCAAATTTGCCAAGGACACCCTCATCGCGCGTTTTCTGAAATTCTGCAAAGTTGCGACCAAGGGAAACTCCTCTCAAAAGAAGGCCACAAAAAACACCCTGGCGCAAATGCCATCACCTCCTAATTACAATGCACTTAAAGTGCCATCCTAGCACAACATTTTGCTGCAAACCGCATCTTTCAAAGTGCCCGCAAAGCCGAGCTATGGCAAATTTGCCAAGGACACCCTCATCGCGCGTTTTCTGAAATTCTGCAAAGTTGCGACCAAGGGAAACTCCCCTCAAAAGAAGGCCACAAAAAACACCCTGGCGCAAATGCCATCACTTCCTAAATACAATGCACTTAAAGTGCCATCCTAGCACAACATTTTGCTGCAAACCGCATCTTTCAAAGTGCCCGCAAAGCCGAGCTATGGCAAATTTGCCAAGGACACCCTCATCGCGCGTTTTCTGAAATTCTGCAAAGTTGCGACCAAGGGAAACTCCCCTCAAAAGAAGGCCACAAAAAACACCCTGGCGCAAATGCCATCACCTCCTAATTACAATGCACTTAAAGTGCCATCCTAGCACAACATTTTGCTGCAAACCGCATCTTTCAAAGTGCCCGCAAAGCCGAGCTATGGCAAATTTGCCAAGGACACCCTCATCGCGCGTTTTCTGAAATTCTGCAAAGTTGCGACCAAGGGAAACTCCCCTCAAAAGAAGGCCACAAAAAACACCCTGGCGCAAATGCCATCACCTCCTAATTACAATGCACTTAAAGTGCCATCCTAGCACAACATTTTGCTGCAAACCGCATCTTTCAAAGTGCCCACAAAGCCGAGCTATGGCAAATTTGCCAAGGACACCCTCATCGCGCGTTTTCTGAAATTCTGCAAAGTTGCGACCAAGGGAAACTCCCCTCAAAAGAAGGCCAGAAAAAACACCCTGGCGCAAATGCCATCACCTCCTAATTACAATGCACTTAAAGTGCCATCCTAGCACAACATTTTGCTGCAAACCGCATCTTTCAAAGTGCCCACAAAGCCGAGCTATGGCAAATTTGCCAAGGACACCCTCATCGCGCGTTTTCTGAAATTCTGCAAAGTTGCGACCAAGGGAAACTCCCCTCAAAAGAAGGCCCCAAAAAACACCCTGGCGCAAATGCCATCACCTCCTAATTACAATGCTCTTAAAGTGCCATCCTAGCACAACATTTTGCTGCAAACCGCATCTTTCAAAGTGCCAGCAAAGCCGAGCTATGCCAAATTTGCCAAGGACACCCTCATCGCGCGTTTTCTGAAATTCTGCAAAGTTGCGACCAAGGGAAACTCCTCTCAAAAGAAGGCCACAAAAAACACCCTGGCGCAAATGCCATCACCTCCTAATTACAATGCACTTAAAGTGCCATCGTAGCACAACATTTTGCTGCAAACCGCATCTTTCAAAGTGCCCGCAAAGCCGAGCTATGGCAAATTTGCCAAGGACACCCTCATCGCGCGTTTTCTGAAATTCTGCAAAGTTGCGACCAAGGGAAACTCCCCTCAAAAGAAGGCCACAAAAAACACCCTGGCGAAATTGCCATCACCTCCTAATTACAATGCACTTAAAGTCCCATCCTAGCACAACATTTTGCTGCAAACCGCATCTTTCAAAGTGCCCGCAAAGCCGAGCTATGGCAAATTTGCCAAGGACACCCTCATCGCGCGTTTTCTGAAATTCTGCAAAGTTGCGACCAAGGGAAACTCCCCTCAAAAGAAGGCCACAAAAAACACCCTGGCGCAAATGCCATCACCTCCTAATTACAATGCACTTAAAGTGCCATCCTAGCACAACATTTTGCTGCAAACCGCATCTTTCAAAGTGCCCGCAAAGCCGAGCTATGGCAAATTTGCCAAGGACACCCTCATCGCGCGTTTTCTGAAATTCTGCAAAGTTGCGACCAAGGGAAACTCCCCTCAAAAGAAGGCCACAAAAAACACCCTGGCGCAAATGCCATCACCTCCTAATTACAATGCACTTAAAGTGCCATCCTAGCACAACATTTTGCTGCAAACCGCATCTTTCAAAGTGCCCGCAAAGCCGAGCTATGGCAAATTTGCCAAGGACACCCTCATCGCGCGTTTTCTGAAATTCTGCAAAGTTGCGACCAAGGGAAACTCCCCTCAAAAGAAGGCCACAAAAAACACCCTGGCGCAAATGCCATCACCTCCTAATTACAATGCACTTAAAGTGCCATCCTAGCACAACATTTTGCTGCAAACCGCATCTTTCAAAGTGCCCGCAAAGCCGAGCTATGGCAAATTTGCCAAGGACACCCTCATCGCGCGTTTTCTGAAATTCTGCAAAGTTGCGACCAAGGGAAACTCCCCTCAAAAGAAGGCCACAAAAAACACCCTGACGCAAATGAAATCACCTCCTAATTACAATGCACTTAAAGTGCCATCCTAGCACAACATTTTGCTGCAAACCGCATCTTTCAAAGTGCCCGCAAAGCCGAGCTATGGCAAATTTGCCAAGGACACCCTCATCGCGCGTTTTCTGAAATTCTGCAAAGTTGCGACCAAGGGAAACTCCCCTCAAAAGAAGGCCACAAAAAACACCCTGGCGCAAATGCCATCACCTCCTATTTACAATGCACTTAAAGTGCCATCCTAGCACAACATTTTGCTGCAAACCGCATCTTTCAAAGTGCCCGCAAAGCCGAGCTATGGCAAATTTGCCAAGGACACCCTCATCGCGCGTTTTCTGAAATTCTGCAAAGTTGCGACCAAGGGAAACTCCCCTCAAAAGAAGGCCACAAAAAACACCCTGTTGCAAATGCCATCACCTCCTAATTACAATGCGCTTAAAGTGCCATCCTAGCACAACATTTTGCTGCAAACCGCATCTTTCAAAGTGCCCGCAAAGCCGAGCTATGGCTAATTTGCCAAGGACACCCTCATCGCGCGTTTTCTGAAATTCTGCAAAGTTGCGACCAAGGGAAACTCCCCTCAAAAGAAGGCCACAAAAAACACCCTGACGCAAATGAAATCACCTCCTAATTACAATGCACTTAAAGTGCCATCCTAGCACAACATTTTGCTGCAAACCGCATCTTTCAAAGTGCCCGCAAAGCCGAGCTATGGCAAATTTGCCAAGGACACCCTCATCGCGCGTTTTCTGAAATTCTGCAAAGTTGCGACCAAGGGAAACTCCCCTCAAAAGAAGGCCACAAAAAACACCCTGGCGCAAATGCCATCACCTCCTATTTACAATGCACTTAAAGTGCCATCCTAGCACAACATTTTGCTGCAAACCGCATCTTTCAAAGTGCCCGCAAAGCCGAGCTATGGCAAATTTGCCAAGGACACCCTCATCGCGCGTTTTCTGAAATTCTGCAAAGTTGCGACCAAGGGAAACTCCCCTCAAAAGAAGGCCACAAAAAACACCCTGTTGCAAATGCCATCACCTCCTAATTACAATGCGCTTAAAGTGCCATCCTAGCACAACATTTTGCTGCAAACCGCATCTTTCAAAGTGCCCGCAAAGCCGAGCTATGGCAAATTTGCCAAGGACACCCTCATCGCGCGTTTTCTGAAATTCTGCAAAGTTGCGACCAAGGGAAACTCCCCTCAAAAGAAGGCCACAAAAAACACCCCTGCCGCAAATGCCATCACCTCCTAATTACAATGCACTTAAAGTGCCATCCTAGCACAACATTTTGCTGCAAACCGCATCTTTCAAAGTGCCCGCAAAGCCGAGCTATGGCAAATTTGCCAAGGACACCCTCATCGCGCGTTTTCTGAAATTCTGCAAAGTTGCGACCAAGGGAAACTCCCCTCAAAAGAAGGCCACAAAAAACACCCTGACGCAAATGAAATCACCTCCTAATTACAATGCACTTAAAGTGCCATCCTAGCACAACATTTTGCTGCAAACCGCATCTTTCAAAGTGCCCGCAAAGCCGAGCTATGGCAAATTTGCCAAGGACACCCTCATCGCGCGTTTTCTGAAATTCTGCAAAGTTGCGACCAAGGGAAACTCCCCTCAAAAGAAGGCCACAAAAAACACCCTGGCGCAAATGCCATCACCTCGTATTTACAATGCACTTAAAGTGCCATCCTAGCACAACATTTTGCTGCAAACCGCATCTTTCAAAGTGCCCGCAAAGCCGAGCTATGGCAAATTTGCCAAGGACACCCTCATCGCGCGTTTTCTGAAATTCTGCAAAGTTGCGACCAAGGGAAACTCCCCTCAAAAGAAGGCCACAAAAAACACCCTGTCGCAAATGCCATCACCTCCTAATTACAATGCGCTTAAAGTGCCATCCTAGCACAACATTTTGCTGCAAACCGCATCTTTCAAAGTGCCCGCAAAGCCGAGCTATGGCAAATTTGCCAAGGACACCCTCATCGCGCGTTTTCTTAAATTCTGCAAAGTTGCGACCAAGGGAAACTCCCCTCAAAAGAAGGCCACAAAAACCCCCCTGCCGCAAATGCCATCACCTCCTAATTACAATGCACTTAAAGTGCCATCCTAGCACAACATTTTGCTGCAAACCGCATCTTTCAAAGTGCCCGCAAAGCCGAGCTATGGCAAATTTGCCAAGGACACCCTCATCGCGCGTTTTCTGAAATTCTGCAAAGTTGCGACCAAGGGAAACTCCCCTCAAAAGAAGGCCACAAAAAACACCCTGGCGCAAATGCCATCACCTCCTAATTACAATGCACTTAAAGTGCCATCCTAGCACAACATTTTGCTGCAAGCCGCATCTTTCAAAGTGCCCGCAAAGCCGAGCTATGGCAAATTTGCCAAGGACACCCTCATCGCGCGTTTTCTGAAATTCTGCAAAGTTGCGACCAAGGGAAACTCCCCTCAAAAGAAGGCCACAAAAAAACACCCTGGCGCAAATGCCATCACCTCCTAATTACAATGCACTTAAAGTGCCATCCTAGCACAACATTTTGCTGCAAACCGCATCTTTCAAAGTGCCCGCAAAGCCGAGCTATGGCAAATTTGCCAAGGACACCCTCATCGCGCGTTTTCTGAAATTCTGCAAAGTTGCGACCAAGGGAAACTCCCCTCAAAAGAAGGCCACAAAAAACACCCTGGCGCAAATGCCATCACCTCCTAATTACAATGCACTTAAAGTGCCATCTAACACAACATTTTGCTGCAAACTGCATCTTTCAAAGTGCCCGCAAAGCCGAGCTATGGCAAATTTGCCAAGGACACCCTCATCGCGCGTTTTCTGAAATTCTGCAAAGTTGCGACCAAGGGAAACTCCCCTCAAAAAAAGGCCACAAAAAACACCCTGTCGCAAATGCCATCACCTCCTAATTACAATGCACTTAAAGTGCCATCCTAGCACAACATTTTGCTGCAAACCGCATCTTTCAAAGTGCCCGCAAAGCCGAGCTATGGCAAATTTGCCAAGGACACCCTCATCGCGCGTTTTCTGAAATTCTGCAAAGTTGCGACCAAGGGAAACTCCCCTCAAAAGAAGGCCACAAAAAACACCATGGCGCAAATGCCATCACCTCCTAATTACAATGCACTTAAACTGCCATCCTAGCACAACATTTTGCTGCAAACCGCATCTTTCAAAGTGCCCGCAAAGCCGAGCTATGGCAAATTTTCCAAGGACACCCTCATCGCGCGTTTTCTGAAATTCTGCAAAGTTGCGACCAAGGGAAACTCCCCTCAAAAGAAGGCCACAAAAAACACCCTGGCGCAAATGCCATCACCTCCTAATTACAATGCACTTAAAGTGCCATCCTAGCACAACATTTTGCTGCAAACCGCATCTTTCAAAGTGCCCGCAAAGCCGAGCTATGGCAAATTTGCCAAGGACACCCTCATCGCGCGTTTTCTGAAATTCTGCAAAGTTGCGACCAAGGGAAACTCCCCTCAAAAGAAGGCCACAAAAAACACCCTGACGCAAATGAAATCACCTCCTAATTACAATGCACTTAAAGTGCCATCCTAGCACAACATTTTGCTGCAAACCGCATCTTTCAAAGTGCCCGCAAAGCCGAGCTATGGCAAATTTGCCAAGGACACCCTCATCGCGCGTTTTCTGAAATTCTGCAAAGTTGCGACCAAGGGAAACTCCCCTCAAAAGAAGGCCACAAAAAACACCCTGGCGCAAATGCCATCACCTCCTATTTACAATGCACTTAAAGTGCCATCCTAGCACAACATTTTGCTGCAAACCGCATCTTTCAAAGTGCCCGCAAAGCCGAGCTATGGCAAATTTGCCAAGGACACCCTCATCGCGCGTTTTCTGAAATTCTGCAAAGTTGCGACCAAGGGAAACTCCCCTCAAAAGAAGGCCACAAAAAACACCCTGTCGCAAATGCCATCACCTCCTAATTACAATGCACTTAAAGTGCCATCCTAGCACAACATTTTGCTGCAAACCGCATCTTTCAAAGTGCCCGCAAAGCCGAGCTATGGCAAATTTGCCAAGGACACCCTCATCGCGCGTTTTCTTAAATTCTGCAAAGTTGCGACCAAGGGAAACTCCCCTTAAAAGAAGGCCACAAAAACCCCCCTGCCGCAAATGCCATCACCTCCTAATTACAATGCACTTAAAGTGCCATCTTAGCACAACATTTTGCTGCAAACCGCATCTTTCAAAGTGCCCGCAAAGCCGAGCTATGGCAAATTTGCCAAGGACACCCTCATCGCGCGTTTTCTGAAATTCTGCAAAGTTGCGACCAAGGGAAACTCCCCTCAAAAGAAGGCCACAAAAAACACCCTGGCGCAAATGCCATCACCTCCTAATTACAATGCACTTAAAGTGCCATCCTAGCACAACATTTTGCTGCAAGCCGCATCTTTCAAAGTGCCCGCAAAGCCGAGCTATGGCAAATTTGCCAAGGACACCCTCATCGCGCGTTTTCTTAAATTCTGCAAAGTTGCGACCAAGGGAAACTCCCCTCAAAAGAAGGCCACAAAAAACACCCTGGCGCAAATGCCATCACCTCCTAATTACAATGCACTTAAAGTGCCATCCTAGCACAACATTTTGCTGCAAACCGCATCTTTCAAAGTGCCCGCAAAGCCGAGCTATGGCAAATTTGCCAAGGACACCCTCATCGCGCGTTTTCTGAAATTCTGCAAAGTTGCGACCAAGGGAAACTCCCCTCAAAAGAAGCCAACAAAAAACACCCTGGCGCAAATGCCATCACCTCGTAATTACAATGCACTTAAAGTGCCATCCTAGCACAACATTTTGCTGCAAACCGCATCTTTCAAAGTGCCCGCAAAGCCGAGCTACGGCAAATTTGCCAAGGACACCCTCATCGCGCGTTTTCTGAAATTCTGCAAAGTTGCGACCAAGGGAAACTCCCCTCAAAAGAAGGCCACAAAAAACACCCTGGCGCAAATGCCATCACCTCCTAATTACAATGCACTTAAAGTGCCATCTAGCACAACATTTTGCTGCAAACCGCATCTTTCAAAGTGCCCGCAAAGCCGAGCTATGGCAAATTTGCCAAGGACACCCTCATCGCGCGTTTTCTGAAATTCTGCAAAGTTGCGACCAAGGGAAACTCCCCTCAAAAGAAGGCCACAAAAAAAACCATGGCGCAAATGCCATCACCTCCTAATTACAATGCACTTAAAGTGCCATCCTAGCACAACATTTTGCTGCAAACCGCATCTTTCAAAGTGCCCGCAAAGCCGAGCTATGGCAAATTTGCCAAGGACACCCTCATCGCGCGTTTTCTGAAATTCTGCAAAGTTGCGACCAAGGGAAACTCCCCTCAAAAGAAGGCCACAAAAAACACCCTGGCGCAAATGCCATCACCTCCTAATTACAATGCACTTAAAGTGCCATCCTAGCACAACATTTTGCTGCAAACCGCATCTTTCAAAGTGCCCGCAAAGCCGAGCTATGGCAAATTTGCCAAGGACACCCTCATCGCGCGTTTTCTGAAATTCTGCAAAGTTGCGACCAAGGGAAACTCCCCTCAAAAGAAGGCCACAAAAAACACCCTGACGCAAATGAAATCACCTCCTAATTACAATGCACTTAAAGTGCCATCCTAGCACAACATTTTGCTGCAAACCGCATCTTTCAAAGTGCCCGCAAAGCCGAGCTATGGCAAATTTGCCAAGGACACCCTCATCGCGCGTTTTCTGAAATTCTGCAAAGTTGCGACCAAGGGAAACTCCCCTCAAAAGAAGGCCACAAAAAACACCCTGGCGCAAATGCCATCACCTCCTATTTACAATGCACTTAAAGTGCCATCCTAGCACAACATTTTGCTGCAAACCGCATCTTTCAAAGTGCCCGCAAAGCCGAGCTATGGCAAATTTGCCAAGGACACCCTCATCGCGCGTTTTCTGAAATTCTGCAAAGTTGCGACCAAGGGAAACTCCCCTCAAAAGAAGGCCACAAAAAACACCCTGTCGCAAATGCCATCACCTCCTAATTACAATGCGCTTAAAGTGCCATCCTAGCACAACATTTTGCTGCAAACCGCATCTTTCAAAGTGCCCGCAAAGCCGAGCTATGGCAAATTTGCCAAGGACACCCTCATCGCGCGTTTTCTGAAATTCTGCAAAGTTGCGACCAAGGGAAACTCCCCTCAAAAGAAGGCCACAAAAACCCACCTGCCGCAAATGCCATCACCTCCTAATTACAATGCACTTAAAGTGCCATCCTAGCACAACATTTTGCTGCAAACCGCATCTTTCAAAGTGCCCGCAAAGCCGAGCTATGGCAAATTTGCCAAGGACACCCTCATCGCGCGTTTTCTGAAATTCTGCAAAGTTGCGACCAAGGGAAACTCCCCTCAAAAGAAGGCCACAAAAAACACCCTGGCGCAAATGCCATCACCTCCTAATTACAATGCACTTAAAGTGCCATCCTAGCACAACATTTTGCTGCAAGCCGCATCTTTCAAAGTGCCCGCAAAGCCGAGCTATGGCAAATTTGCCAAGGACACCCTCATCGCGCGTTTTCTTAAATTCTGCAAAGTTGCGACCAAGGGAGACTCCCCTCAAAAGAAGGCCACAAAAAACACCCTGGCGCAAATGCCATCACCTCCTAATTACAATGCACTTAAAGTGCCATCCTAGCACAACATTTTGCTGCAAACCGCATCTTTCAAAGTGCCCGCAAAGCCGAGCTATGGCAAATTTGCCAAGGAAACCCTCATCGCGCGTTTTCTAAAATTCTGCAAAGTTGCGACCAAGGGAAACTCCCCTCAAAAGAAGGCCACAAAAAAACACCCTGGCGCAAATGCCATCACCTCCTAATTACAATGCCCTTAAAGTGCCATCCTAGCACAACATTTTGCTGCAAACCGCATCTTTCAAAGTGCCCGCAAAGCCGAGCTATGGCAAATTTGCCAAGGACACCCTCATCGCGCGTTTTCTGAAATTCTGCAAAGTTGCGACCAAGGGAAACTCCCCTCAAAAGAAGGCCACAAAAAACACCCTGGCGCAAATGCCATCAGCTCCTAATTACAATGCACTTAAAGTGCCATCCTAGCACAACATTTTGCTGCAAACCGCATCTTTCAAAGTGCCCGCAAAGCCGAGCTATGGCAAATTTGCCAAGGACACCCTCATCGCGCGTTTTCTGAAATTCTGCAAAGTTGCGACCAAGGGAAACTCCCCTCAAAAGAAGGCCACAAAAAACACCCTGGCGCAAATGCCATCACCTCCTAATTACAATGCACTTAAAGTGCCATCTAACACAACATTTTGCTGCAAACCGCATCTTTCAAAGTGCCCGCAAAGCCGAGCTATGGCAAATTTGCCAAGGACACCCTCATCGCGCGTTTTCTGAAATTCTGCAAAGTTGCGACCAAGGGAAACTCCCCTCAAAAGAAGGCCACAAAAAACACCCTGTCGCAAATGCCATCACCTCCTAATTACAATGCACTTAAAGTGCCATCCTAGCACAACATTTTGCTGCAAACCGCATCTTTCAAAGTGCGCGCAAAGCCGAGCTATGGCAAATTTGCCAAGGACACCCTCATCGCGCGTTTTCTGAAATTCTGCAAAGTTGCGACCAAGGGAAACTCCCCTCAAAAGAAGGCCACAAAAAACACCATGGCGCAAATGCCATCACCTTCTAATTACAATGCACTTAAAGTGCCATCCTAGCACAACATTTTGCTGCAAACCGCATCTTTCAAAGTGCCCGCAAAGCCGAGCTATGGCAAATTTGCCAAGGACACCCTCATCGCGCGTTTTCTGAAATTCTGCAAAGTTGCGACCAAGGGAAACTCCCCTCAAAAGAAGGCCACAAAAAACACCCTGGCGCAAATGCCATCACCTCGTAATTACAATGCACTTAAAGTGCCATCCTAGCACAACATTTTGCTGCAAACCGCATCTTTCAAAGTGCCCGCAAAGCCGAGCTATGGCAAATTTGCCAAGGACACCCTCATCGCGCGTTTTCTGAAATTCTGCAAAGTTGCGACCAAGGGAAACTCCCCTCAAAAGAAGGCCACAAAAAACACCCTGACGCAAATGAAATCACCTCCTAATTACAATGCACTTAAAGTGCCATCCTAGCACAACATTTTGCTGCAAACCGCATCTTTCAAAGTGCCCGCAAAGCCGAGCTATGGCAAATTTGCCAAGGACACCCTCATCGCGCGTTTTCTGAAATTCTGCAAAGTTGCGACCAAGGGAAACTCCCCTCAAAAGAAGGCCACAAAAAACACCCTGGCGCAAATGCCATCACCTCCTATTTACAATGCACTTAAAGTGCCATCCTAGCACAACATTTTGCTGCAAACCGCATCTTTCAAAGTGCCCGCAAAGCCGAGCTATGGCAAATTTGCCAAGGACACCCTCATCGCGCGTTTTCTGAAATTCTGCAAAGTTGCGACCAAGGGAAACTCCCCTCAAAAGAAGGCCACAAAAAACACCCTGTCGCAAATGCCATCACCTCCTAATTACAATGCGCTTAAAGTGCCATCCTAGCACAACATTTTGCTGCAAACCGCATCTTTCAAAGTGCCCGCAAAGCCGAGCTATGGCAAATTTGCCAAGGACACCCTCATCGCGCGTTTTCTGAAATTCTGCAAAGTTGCGACCAAGGGAAACTCCCCTCAAAAGAAGGCCACAAAAACCCCCCTGCCGCAAATGCCATCACCTCCTAATTACAATGCACTTAAAGTGCCATCCTAGCACAACATTTTGCTGCAAACCGCATCTTTCAAAGTGCCCGCAAAGCCGAGCTATGGCAAATTTGCCAAGGACACCCTCATCGCGCGTTTTCTGAAATTCTGCAAAGTTGCGACCAAGGGAAACTCCCCTCAAAAGAAGGCCACAAAAAACACCCTGGCGCAAATGCCATCAGCTCCTAATTACAATGCACTTAAAGTGCCATCCTAGCACAACATTTTGCTGCAAGCCGCATCTTTCAAAGTGCCCGCAAAGCCGAGCTATGGCAAATTTGCCAAGGACACCCTCATCGCGCGTTTTCTTAAATTCTGCAAAGTTGCGACCAAGGGAGACTCCCCTCAAAAGAAGGCCACAAAAAACACCCTGGCGCAAATGCCATCACCTCCTAATTACAATGCACTTAAAGTGCCATCCTAGCACAACATTTTGCTGCAAACCGCATCTTTCAAAGTGCCCGCAAAGCCGAGCTATGGCAAATTTGCCAAGGAAACCCTCATCGCGCGTTTTCTAAAATTCTGCAAAGTTGCGACCAAGGGAAACTCCCCTCAAAAGAAGGCCACAAAAAAACACCCTGGCGCAAATGCCATCACCTCCTAATTACAATGCCCTTAAAGTGCCATCCTAGCACAACATTTTGCTGCAAACCGCATCTTTCAAAGTGCCCGCAAAGCCGAGCTATGGCAAATTTGCCAAGGACACCCTCATCGCGCGTTTTCTGAAATTCTGCAAAGTTGCGACCAAGGGAAACTCCCCTCAAAAGAAGGCCACAAAAAACACCCTGGCGCAAATGCCATCAGCTCCTAATTACAATGCACTTAAAGTGCCATCCTAGCACAACATTTTGCTGCAAACCGCATCTTTCAAAGTGCCCGCAAAGCCGAGCTATGGCAAATTTGCCAAGGACACCCTCATCGCGCGTTTTCTGAAATTCTGCAAAGTTGCGACCAAGGGAAACTCCCCTCAAAAGAAGGCCACAAAAAACACCCTGGCGCAAATGCCATCACCTCCTAATTACAATGCACTTAAAGTGCCATCTAACACAACATTTTGCTGCAAACCGCATCTTTCAAAGTGCCCGCAAAGCCGAGCTATGGCAAATTTGCCAAGGACACCCTCATCGCGCGTTTTCTGAAATTCTGCAAAGTTGCGACCAAGGGAAACTCCCCTCAAAAGAAGGCCACAAAAAACACCCTGTCGCAAATGCCATCACCTCCTAATTACAATGCACTTAAAGTGCCATCCTAGCACAACATTTTGCTGCAAACCGCATCTTTCAAAGTGCCCGCAAAGCCGAGCTATGGCAAATTTGCCAAGGACACCCTCATCGCGCGTTTTCTGAAATTCTGCAAAGTTGCGACCAAGGGAAACTCCCCTCAAAAGAAGGCCACAAAAAACACCATGGCGCAAATGCCATCACCTCCTAATTACAATGCACTTAAAGTGCCATCCTAGCACAACATTTTGCTGCAAACCGCATCTTTCAAAGTGCCCGCAAAGCCGAGCTATGGCAAATTTGCCAAGGACACCCTCATCGCGCGTTTTCTGAAATTCTGCAAAGTTGCGACCAAGGGAAACTCCCCTCAAAAGAAGGCCACAAAAAACACCCTGGCGCAAATGCCATCACCTCGTAATTACAATGCACTTAAAGTGCCATCCTAGCACAACATTTTGCTGCAAACCGCATCTTTCAAAGTGCCCGCAAAGCCGAGCTATGGCAAATTTGCCAAGGACACCCTCATCGCGCGTTTTCTGAAATTCTGCAAAGTTGCGACCAAGGGAAACTCCCCTCAAAAGAAGGCCACAAAAAACACCCTGGCGCACATGCCATCACCTCCTAATTACAATGCACTTAAAGTGCCATCCTAGCACAACATTTTGCTGCAAACCGCATCTTTCAAAGTGCCCGCAAAGCCGAGCTATGGCAAATTTGCCAAGGACACCCTCATCGCGCGTTTTCTGAAATTCTGCAAAGTTGCGACCAAGGGAAACTCCCCTCAAAAGAAGGCCACAAAAAACACCCTGGCGCAAATGCCATCAGCTCCTAATTACAATGCACTTAAAGTGCCATCCTAGCACAACATTTTGCTGCAAACCGCATCTTTCAAAGTGCCCGCAAAGCCGAGCTATGGCAAATTTGCCAAGGACACCCTCATCGCGCGTTTTCTGAAATTCTGCAAAGTTGCGACCAAGGGAAACTCCCCTCAAAAGAAGGCCACAAAAAACACCCTGGCGCAAATGCCATCAGCTCCTAATTACAATGCACTTAAAGTGCCATCCTAGCACAACATTTTGCTGCAAGCCGCATCTTTCAAAGTGCCCGCAAAGCCGAGCTATGGCAAATTTGCCAAGGACACCCTCATCGCGCGTTTTCTTAAATTCTGCAAAGTTGCGACCAAGGGAGACTCCCCTCAAAAGAAGGCCACAAAAAACACCCTGGCGCAAATGCCATCAGCTCCTAATTACAATGCACTTAAAGTGCCATCCTAGCACAACATTTTGCTGCAAACCGCATCTTTCAAAGTGCCCGCAAAGCCGAGCTATGGCAAATTTGCCAAGGACACCCTCATCGCGCGTTTTCTGAAATTCTGCAAAGTTGCGACCAAGGGAAACTCCCCTCAAAAGAAGGCCACAAAAAACACCCTGGCGCAAATGCCATCACCTCCTAATTACAATGCACTTAAAGTGCCATCTAACACAACATTTTGCTGCAAACCGCATCTTTCAAAGTGCCCGCAAAGCCGAGCTATGGCAAATTTGCCAAGGACACCCTCATCGCGCGTTTTCTGAAATTCTGCAAAGTTGCGACCAAGGGAAACTCCCCTCAAAAGAAGGCCACAAAAAACACCCTGTCGCAAATGCCATCACCTCCTAATTACAATGCACTTAAAGTGCCATCCTAGCACAACATTTTGCTGCAAACCGCATCTTTCAAAGTGCCCGCAAAGCCGAGCTATGGCAAATTTGCCAAGGACACCCTCATCGCGCGTTTTCTGAAATTCTGCAAAGTTGCGACCAAGGGAAACTCCCCTCAAAAGAAGGCCACAAAAAACACCATGGCGCAAATGCCATCACCTCCTAATTACAATGCACTTAAAGTGCCATCCTAGCACAACATTTTGCTGCAAACCGCATCTTTCAAAGTGCCCGCAAAGCCGAGCTATGGCAAATTTGCCAAGGACACCCTCATCGCGCGTTTTCTGAAATTCTGCAAAGTTGCGACCAAGGGAAACTCCCCTCAAAAGAAGGCCACAAAAAACACCCTGGCGCAAATGCCATCACCTCGTAATTACAATGCACTTAAAGTGCCATCCTAGCACAACATTTTGCTGCAAACCGCATCTTTCAAAGTGCCCGCAAAGCCGAGCTATGGCAAATTTGCCAAGGACACCCTCATCGCGCGTTTTCTGAAATTCTGCAAAGTTGCGACCAAGGGAAACTCCCCTCAAAAGAAGGCCACAAAAAACACCCTGGCGCACATGCCATCACCTCCTAATTACAATGCACTTAAAGTGCCATCCTAGCACAACATTTTGCTGCAAACCGCATCTTTCAAAGTGCCCGCAAAGCCGAGCTATGGCAAATTTGCCAAGGACACCCTCATCGCGCGTTTTCTGAAATTCTGCAAAGTTGCGACCAAGGGAAACTCCCCTCAAAAGAAGGCCACAAAAAACACCCTGGCGCAAATGCCATCAGCTCCTAATTACAATGCACTTAAAGTGCCATCCTAGCACAACATTTTGCTGCAAACCGCATCTTTCAAAGTGCCCGCAAAGCCGAGCTATGGCAAATTTGCCAAGGACACCCTCATCGCGCGTTTTCTGAAATTCTGCAAAGTTGCGACCAAGGGAAACTCCCCTCAAAAGAAGGCCACAAAAAACACCCTGGCGCAAATGCCATCAGCTCGTAATTACAATGCACTTAAAGTGCCATCCTAGCACAACATTTTGCTGCAAACCGCATCTTTCAAAGTGCCCGCAAAGCCGAGCTATGGCAAATTTGCCAAGGACACCCTCATCGCGCGTTTTCTGAAATTCTGCAAAGTTGCGACCAATGGAAACTACCCTCAAAAGAAGGCCACAAAAAACACCCTGGCGCAAATGCCATCACCTCCTAAGTACAATGCACTTAAAGTGCCATCCTAGCACAACATTTTGCTGCAAACCGCATCTTTCAAAGTGCCCGCAATGCCGAGCTATGGCAAATTTGCCAAGGACACCCTCATCGCGCGTTTTCTGAAATTCTGCAAAGTTGCGACCAAGGGAAACTTCCCTCAAAAGAAGGCCACAAAAAACACCCTGGCGCAAATGCCATCACCTGCTAATTACAATGCACTTAAAGTGCCATCCTAGCACAACATTTTGCCGCAAACCGCATCTTTCAAAGTGCCCGCAAAGCCGAGCTATGGCAAATTTGCCAAGGACACCCTCATCGCGCGTTTTCTGAAATTCTGCAAAGTTGCGACCAAGGGAAACTCCCCTCAAAAGAAGGCCACAAAAAAACACACTGGCGCAAATGCCATCACCTCCTAATTACAATGCACTTAAAGTGCCATCCTAGCACAACATTTTGCTGCAAACCGCATCTTTCAAAGTGCCCGCAAAGGCGAGCTATGGCAAATTTGCCAAGGACACCCTCATCGCGCGTTTTCTGAAATTCTGCAAAGTTGCGACCAAGGGAAACTCCCCTCAAAAGAAGGCCACAAAAAACACCCTGGCGCAAATGCCATCACCTTCTAATTACAATGCACTTAAAGTGCCATCCTAGCACAACATTTTGCTGCAAACCGCATCTTTCAAAGTGCCCGCAAAGCCGAGCTATGGCAAATTTGCCAAGGACACCCTCATCGCGCGTTTTCTGAAATTCTGCAAAGTTGCGACCAAGGGAAACTCCCCTCAAAAGAAGGCCACAAAAAACACCCTGGCGCAAATGCCATCACCTCCTAATTACAATGCACTTAAAGTGCCATCCTAGCACAACATTTTGCTGCAAACCGCATCTTTCAAAGTGCCCGCAAAGGCGAGCTATGGCAAATTTGCCAAGGACACCCTCATCGCGCGTTTTCTGAAATTCTGCAAAGTTGCGACCAAGGGAAACTCCCCTGAAAAGAAGGCCACAAAAAACACCCTGGCGCAAATGCCATCACCTCCTAATTACAATGCACTTAAAGTGCCATCCTAGCACAACATTTTGCTGCAAACCGCATCTTTCAAAGTGCCCACAAAGCCGAGCTATGGCAAATTTGCCAAGGACACCCTCATCGCGCGTTTTCTGAAATTCTGCAAAGTTGCGACCAAGGGAAACTCCCCTCAAAAGAAGGCCACAAAAAACACCCTGGCGCAAATGCCATCACCTCCTATTTACAATGCACTTTAAGTGCCATCCTAGCACAACATTTTGCTGCAAACCGCATCTTTCAAAGTGCCCGCAAAGCCGAGCTATGGCAAGTTTGCCAAGGACACCCTCATCGCGCGTTTTCTGAAATTCTGCAAAGTTGCGACCAAGGGAAACTCCCCTCAAAAGAAGGCCACAAAAAACACCCTGGCGCAAATGCCATCACCTCCTAATTACAATGCACTTAAAGTGCCATCCTAGCACAACATTTTGCTGCAAACCGCATCTTTCAAAGTGCCCGCAAAGCCGAGCTATGGCAAATTTGCCAAGGACACCCTCATCGCGCGTTTTCTGAAATTCTGCAAAGTTGCGACCAAGGGAAACTCCCCTCCAAAGAAGGCCACAAAAAACACCCTGGCGCAAATGCCATCACCTCCTAATTACAATGCACTTAAAGTGCCATCCTAGCACAACATTTTGCTGCAAACCGCATCTTTCAAAGTGCCCGCAAAGCCGAGCTATGGCAAATTTGCCAAGGACACCCTCATCGCGCGTTTTCTGAAATTCTGCAAAGTTGCGACCAAGGGAAACTCCCCTCAAAAGAAGGCCACAAAAAACACCCTGGCGCAAATGCCATCACCTCCTAATTACAATGCACTTAAAGTGCCATCCTAGCACAACATTTTGCTGCAAACCGCATCTTTCAAAGTGCCCGCAAAGCCGAGCTATGGCAAATTTGCCAAGGACACCCTCATCGCGCGTTTTCTGAAATTCTGCAAAGTTGCGACCAAGGAAAACTCCCCTCAAAAGAAGGCCACAAAAAAACACCCTGGCGCAAATGCCATCAGCTCCTAATTACAATGCACTTAAAGTGCCATCCTAGCACAACATTTTGCTGCAAACCGCATCTTTCAAAGTGCCCGCAAAGCCGAGCTATGGCAAATTTGCCAAGGACACCCTCATCGCGGGTTTCCTGAAATTCTGCAAAGTTGCGACCAAGGGAAACTCCCCTCAAAAGAAGGCCACAAAAAACACCCTGGCGCAAATGCCATCACCTCCTAATTACAATGCACTTAAAGTGCCATCCTAGCACAACATTTTGCTGCAAACCGCATCTTTCAAAGTGCCCGCAAAGCCGAGCTATGGCAAATTTGCCAAGGACACCCTCATCGCGCGTTTTCTGAAATTCTGCAAAGTTGCGACCAAGGGAAACTCCCCTCAAAAGAAGGCCACAAAAAACACCCTGGCGCAAATGCCATCACCTCCTAATTACAATGCACTTAAAGTGCCATCCTAGTACAACATTTTGCTGCAAACCGCATCTTTCAAAGTGCCCGCAAAGCCGAGCTATGGCAAATTTGCCAAGGACACCCTCATCGCGCGTTTTCTGAAATTCTGCAAAGTTGCGACCAAGGGAAACTCCCCTCAAAAGAAGGCCAGAAAAAACACCCTGGCGCAAATGCCATCACCTCCTAATTACAATGCACTTAAAGTGCCATCCTAGCACAACATTTTGCTGCAAACCGCATCTTTCAAAGTGCCCGCAAAGCCGAGCTATGGCAAATTTGCCAAGGACACCCTCATCGCGCGTTTTCTGAAATTCTGCAAAGTTGCGACCAAGGAAAACTCCCCTCAAAAGAAGGCCACAAAAAAACACCCTGGCGCAAATGCCATCAGCTCCTAATTACAATGCACTTAAAGTGCCATCCTAGCACAACATTTTGCTGCAAACCGCATCTTTCAAAGTGCCCGCAAAGCCGAGCTATGGCAAATTTGCCAAGGACACGCTCATCGCGGGTTTCCTGAAATTCTGCAAAGTTGCGACCAAGGGAAACTCCCCTCAAAAGAAGGCCACAAAAAACACCCTGGCGCAAATGCCATCACCTCCTAATTACAATGCACTTAAAGTGCCATCCTAGCACAACATTTTGCTGCAAACCGCATCTTTCAAAGTGCCCGCAAAGCCGAGCTATGGCAAATTTGCCAAGGACACCCTCATCGCGCGTTTTCTGAAATTCTGCAAAGTTGCGACCAAGGGAAACTCCCCTCAAAAGAAGGCCACAAAAAACACCCTGGCGCAAATGCCATCACCTCCTAATTACAATGCACTTAAAGTGCCATCCTAGCACAACATTTTGCTGCAAACCGCATCTTTCAAAGTGCCCGCAAAGCCGAGCTATGGCAAATTTGCCAAGGACACCCTCATCGCGCGTTTTCTGAAATTCTGCAAAGTTGCGACCAAGGAAAACTCCCCTCAAAAGAAGGCCACAAAAAAACACCCTGGCGCAAATGCCATCAGCTCCTAATTACAATGCACTTAAAGTGCCATCCTAGCACAACATTTTGCTGCAAACCGCATCTTTCAAAGTGCCCGCAAAGCCGAGCTATGGCAAATTTGCCAAGGACACCCTCATCGCGGGTTTCCTGAAATTCTGCAAAGTTGCGACCAAGGGAAACTCCCCTCAAAAGAAGGCCACAAAAAACACCCTGGCGCAAATGCCATCACCTCCTAATTACAATGCACTTAAAGTGCCATCCTAGCACAACATTTTGCTGCAAACCGCATCTTTCAAAGTGCCCGCAAAGCCGAGCTATGGCAAATTTGCCAAGGACACCCTCATCGCGCGTTTTCTGAAATTCTGCAAAGTTGCGACCAAGGGAAACTCCCCTCAAAAGAAGGCCACAAAAAACACCCTGGCGCAAATGCCATCACCTCCTAATTACAATGCACTTAAAGTGCCATTGTAGCATAACATTTTGCTGCAAACCGCATCTTTCAAAGTGCCCGCAAAGCCGAGCTATGGCAAATTTGCCAAGGACACCCTCATCGCGCGTTTTCTGAAATTCTGCAAAGTTGCGACCAAGGGAAACTCCCCTCAAAAGAAGGCCACAAAAAACACCCTGGCGCAAATGCCATCACCTCCTAATTACAATGCACTTAAAGTGCTATCCTAGCACAACATTTTGCTGCAAACCGCATCTTTCAAAGTGCCCGCAAAGCCGAGCTATGGCAAATTTGCCAAGGACACCCTCATCGCGCGTTTTCTGAAATTCTGCAAAGTTGCGATTAAGGGAAACTCCCCTCAAAAGAAGGCCACAAAAAAACACCCTGGCGCAAATGCCATCACCTCCTAATTACAATGCACTTAAAGTGCCATCCTAGCACAACATTTTGCTGCAAACCGCATCTTTCAAAGTGCCCGCAAAGCCGAGCTATGGCAAATTTGCCAAGGACACCCTCATCGCGCGTTTTCTGAAATTCTGCAAAGTTGCGACCAAGGGAAACTCCCCTCAAAAGAAGGCCACAAAAAACACCCTGGCGCAAATGCCATCACCTCCTAATTACAATGCACTTAAAGTGCCATTGTAGCATAGCATTTTGCTGCAAACCGCATCTTTCAAAGTGCCCGCAAAGCCGAGCTATGGCAAATTTGCCAAGGACACCCTCATCGCGCGTTTTCTGAAATTCTGCAAAGTTGCGACCAAGGGAAACTCCCCTCAAAAGAAGGCCACAAAAAACACCCTGGCGCAAATGCCATCACCTCCTAATTACAATGCACTTAAAGTGCCATCCTAGCACAACATTTTGCTGCAAACCGCATCTTTCAAAGTGCCCGCAAAGCCGAGCTATGGCAAATTTGCCAAGGACACCCTCATCGCGCGTTTTCTGTAATTCTGCAAAGTTGCGACCAAGGGAAACTCCCCTCAAAAGAAGGCCACAAAAACACCCTGGCGCAAATGCCATCACCTCCTAATTACAATGCACTTAAAGTGCCATCCTAGCACAACATTTTGCTGCAAACCGCATCTTTCAAAGTGCCCGCAAAGCCGAGCTATGGCAAATTTGCCAAGGACACCCTCATCGCGCGTTTTCTGAAATTCTGCAAAGTTGCGACCAAGGGAAACTCCCCTAAAAAGAAGGCCACAAAATTCAACCTGGCGCAAATGCCATCACCTCCTAATTACAATGCACTTAAAGTGCCATCCTAGCACAACATTTTGCTGCAAACCGCATCTTTCAAAGTGCCCGCAAAGCCGAGCTATGGCAAATTTGCCAAGGACACCCTCATCGCGCGTTTTCTGAAATTCTGCAAAGTTGCGACCAAGGGAAACTCCCCTCAAAAGAAGGCCACAAAAAACACCCTGGTGCAAATGCCATCACCTCCTAATTACAATGCACTTAAAGTGCCATCCTAGCACAACATTTTGCTGCAAACCGCATCTTTCAAAGTGCCCGCAAGCCGAGCTATGGCAAATTTGCCAAGGACACCCTCATCGCGCGTTTTCTGAAATTCTGCAAAGTTGCGACCAAGGGAAACTCCCCTCAAAAGAAGGCCACAAAAAACACCCTGGCGCAAATGCCATCACCTCCTAATTACAATGCACTTAAAGTGCCATCCTAGCACAACATTTTGCTGCAAACCGCATCTTTCAAAGTGCCCGCAAAGCCGAGCTATGGCAAATTTGCCAAGGACACCCTCATCGCGCGTTTTCTGAAATTCTGCAAAGTTGCGACCAAGGGAAACTCCCCTCAAAAGAAGGCCACAAAAAACACCCTGGCGCAAATGCCATCACCTCCTAATTACAATGCACTTAAAGTGCCATCCTAGCACAACATTTTGCTGCAAACCGCATCTTTCAAAGTGCCCGCAAAGCCGAGCTATGGCAAATTTGCCAAGGACACCCTCATCGCGCGTTTTCTGAAATTCTGCAAAGTTGCGACCAAGGGAAACTCCCCTCAAAAGAAGGCCACAAAAAACACCCTGGCGCAAATGCCATCACCTCCTAATTACAATGCACTTAAAGTGCCATCCTAGCACAACATTTTGCTGCAAACCGCATCTTTCAAAGTGCCCGCAAAGCCGAGCTATGGCAAATTTGCCAAGGACACCCTCATCGCGCGTTTTCTGAAATTCTGCAAAGTTGCGACCAAGGAAAACTCCCCTCAAAAGAAGGCCACAAAAAAACACCCTGGCGCAAATGCCATCAGCTCCTAATTACAATGCACTTAAAGTGCCATCCTAGCACAACATTTTGCTGCAAACCGCATCTTTCAAAGTGCCCGCACAGCCGAGCTATGGCAAATTTGCCAAGGACACCCTCATCGCGGGTTTCCTGAAATTCTGCAAAGTTGCGACCAAGGGAAACTCCCCTCAAAAGAAGGCCACAAAAAACACCCTGGCGCAAATGCCATCACCTCCTAATTACAATGCACTTAAAGTGCCATCCTAGCACAACATTTTGCTGCAAACCGCATCTTTCAAAGTGCCCGCAAAGCCGAGCTATGGCAAATTTGCCAAGGACACCCTCATCGCGCGTTTTCTGAAATTCTGCAAAGTTGCGACCAAGGGAAACTCCCCTCAAAAGAAGGCCACAAAAAACACCCTGGCGCAAATGCCATCACCTCCTAATTACAATGCACTTAAAGTGCCATTGTAGCATAACATTTTGCTGCAAACCGCATCTTTCAAAGTGCCCGCAAAGCCGAGCTATGGCAAATTTGCCAAGGACACCCTCATCGCGCGTTTTCTGAAATTCTGCAAAGTTGCGACCAAGGGAAACTCCCCTCAAAAGAAGGCCACAAAAAACACCCTGGCGCAAATGCCATCACCTCCTAATTACAATGCACTTAAAGTGCCATCCTAGCACAACATTTTGCTGCAAACCGCATCTTTCAAAGTGCCCGCAAAGCCGAGCTATGGCAAATTTGCCAAGGACACCCTCATCGCGCGTTTTCTGAAATTCTGCAAAGTTGCGATTAAGGGAAACTCCCCTCAAAAGAAGGCCACAAAAAAACACCCTGGCGCAAATGCCATCACCTCCTAATTACAATGCACTTAAAGTGCCATCCTAGCACAACATTTTGCTGCAAACCGCATCTTTCAAAGTGCCCGCAAAGCCGAGCTATGGCAAATTTGCCAAGGACACCCTCATCGCGCGTTTTCTGAAATTCTGCAAAGTTGCGACCAAGGGAAACTCCCCTCAAAAGAAGGCCACAAAAAACACCCTGGCGCAAATGCCATCACCTCCTAATTACAATGCACTTAAAGTGCCATTGTAGCATAGCATTTTGCTGCAAACCGCATCTTTCAAAGTGCCCGCAAAGCCGAGCTATGGCAAATTTGCCAAGGACACCCTCATCGCGCGTTTTCTGAAATTCTGCAAAGTTGCGACCAAGGGAAACTCCCCTCAAAAGAAGGCCACAAAAAACACCCTGGCGCAAATGCCATCACCTCCTAATTACAATGCACTTAAAGTGCCATCCTAGCACAACATTTTGCTGCAAACCGCATCTTTCAAAGTGCCCGCAAAGCCGAGCTATGGCAAATTTGCCAAGGACACCCTCATCGCGCGTTTTCTGTAATTCTGCAAAGTTGCGACCAAGGGAAACTCCCCTCAAAAGAAGGCCACAAAAACACCCTGGCGCAAATGCCATCACCTCCTAATTACAATGCACTTAAAGTGCCATCCTAGCACAACATTTTGCTGCAAACCGCATCTTTCAAAGTGCCCGCAAAGCCGAGCTATGGCAAATTTGCCAAGGACACCCTCATCGCGCGTTTTCTGAAATTCTGCAAAGTTGCGACCAAGGGAAACTCCCCTAAAAAGAAGGCCACAAAATTCAACCTGGCGCAAATGCCATCACCTCCTAATTACAATGCACTTAAAGTGCCATCCTAGCACAACATTTTGCTGCAAACCGCATCTTTCAAAGTGCCCGCAAAGCCGAGCTATGGCAAATTTGCCAAGGACACCCTCATCGCGCGTTTTCTGAAATTCTGCAAAGTTGCGACCAAGGGAAACTCCCCTCAAAAGAAGGCCACAAAAAACACCCTGGCGCAAATGCCATCACCTCCTAATTACAATGCACTTAAAGTGCCATCCTAGCACAACATTTTGCTGCAAACCGCATCTTTCAAAGTGCCCGCAAGCCGAGCTATGGCAAATTTGCCAAGGACACCCTCATCGCGCGTTTTCTGAAATTCTGCAAAGTTGCGACCAAGGGAAACTCCCCTCAAAAGAAGGCCACAAAAAACACCCTGGCGCAAATGCCATCACCTCCTAATTACAATGCACTTAAAGTGCCATCCTAGCACAACATTTTGCTGCAAACCGCATCTTTCAAAGTGCCCGCAAAGCCGAGCTATGGCAAATTTGCCAAGGGCACCCTCATCGCGCGTTTTCTGAAATTCTGCAAAGTTGCGACCAAGGGAAACTCCCCTCAAAAGAAGGCCACAAAAAACACCCTGGCGCAAATGCCATCACCTCCTAATTACAATGCACTTAAAGTGCCATCCTAGCACAACATTTTGCTGCAAACCGCATCTTTCAAAGTGCCCGCAAAGCCGAGCTATGGCAAATTTGCCAAGGACACCCTCATCGCGCGTTTTCTGAAATTCTGCAAAGTTGCGACCAAGGGAAACTCCCCTCAAAAGAAGGCCACAAAAAACACCCTGGCGCAAATGCCATCACCTCCTAATTACAATGCACTTAAAGTGCCATCCTAGCACAACATTTTGCTTCAAACCGCATCTTTCAAAGTGCCCGCAAAGCCGAGCTATGGCAAATTTGCCAAGGACACCCTCATCGCGCGTTTTCTGAAATTCTGCAAAGTTGCGACCAAGGGAAACTCCCCTCAAAAGAAGGCCACAAAAAACACCCTGGCGCAAATGCCATCACCTCCTAATTACAATGCACTTAGAGTGCCATCCTAGCACAACATTTTGCTGCAAACCGCATCTTTCAAAGTGCCCGCAAAGCCGAGCTATGGCAAATTTGCCAAGGACACCCTCATCGCGCGTTTTCTGAAATTCTGCAAAGTTGCGACCAAGGGAAACTCCCCTCAAAAGAAGGCCACAAAAAACACCCTGGCGCAAATGCCATCACCTCCTAATTACAATGCACTTAAAGTGCCATCCTAGCACAACATTTTGCTGCAAACCGCATCTTTCAAAGTGCCCGCAAAGCCGAGCTATGGCAAATTTGCCAAGGACACCCTCATCGCGGGTTTCCTGAAATTCTGCAAAGTTGCGACCAAGGGAAACTCCCCTCAAAAGAAGGCCACAAAAAACACCCTGGCGCAAATGCCATCACCTCCTAATTACAATGCACTTAAAGTGCCATCCTAGCACAACATTTTGCTGCAAACCGCATCTTTCAAAGTGCCCGCAAAGCCGAGCTATGGCAAATTTGCCAAGGACACCCTCATCGCGCGTTTTCTGAAATTCTGCAAAGTTGCGACCAAGGGAAACTCCCCTCCAAAGAAGGCCACAAAAAACACCCTGGCGCAAATGCCATCACCTCCTAATTACAATGCACTTAAAGTGCCATCCTAGTACAACATTTTGCTGCAAACCGCATCTTTCAAAGTGCCCGCAAAGCCGAGCTATGGCAAATTTGCCAAGGACACCCTCATCGCGCGTTTTCTGAAATTCTGCAAAGTTGCGACCAAGGGAAACTCCCCTCAAAAGAAGGCCACAAAAAACACCCTGGCGCAAATGCCATCACCTCCTAATTACAATGCACTTAAAGTGCCATCCTAGCACAACATTTTGCTGCAAACCGCATCTTTCAAAGTGCCCGCAAAGCCGAGCTATGGCAAATTTGCCAAGGACACCCTCATCGCGCGTTTTCTGAAATTCTGCAAAGTTGCGACCAAGGGAAACTCCCCTCAAAAGAAGGCCACAAAAACCACTATGGCGCAAATGCCATCACCTCCTAATTACAATGCACTTAAAGTGCCATCCTAGCACAACATTTTGCTGCAAACCGCATCTTTCAAAGTGCCCGCAAAGCCGAGCTATGGCAAATTTGCCAACGACACCCTCATCGCGCGTTTTCTGAAATTCTGCAAAGTTGCGACCAAGGGAAACTCCCCTCAAAAGAAGGCCACAAAAAACACCCTGGCGCAAATGCCATCACCTCCTAATTACAATGCACTTAAAGTGCCATTCTAGCATAGCATTTTGCTGCAAACCGCATCTTTCAAAGTGCCCGCAAAGCCGAGCTATGGCAAATTTGCCAAGGACACCCTCATCGCGCGTTTTCTGAAATTCTGCAAAGTTGCGACCAAGGGAAACTCCCCTCAAAAGAAGGCCACAAAAAACACCCTGGCGCAAATGCCATCACCTCCTAATTACAATGCACTTAAAGTGCCATCCTAGCACAACATTTTGCTGCAAACCGCATCTTTCAAAGTGCCCGCAAAGCCGAGCTATGGCAAATTTGCCAAGGACACCCTCATCGCGCGTTTTCTGTAATTCTGCAAAGTTGCGACCAAGGGAAACTCCCCTCAAAAGAAGGCCACAAAAACACCCTGGCGCAAATGCCATCACCTCCTAATTACAATGCACTTAAAGTGCCATCCTAGCACAACATTTTGCTGCAAACCGCATCTTTCAAAGTGCCCGCAAAGCCGAGCTATGGCAAATTTGCCAAGGACACCCTCATCGCGCGTTTTCTGAAATTCTGCAAAGTTGCGACCAAGGGAAACTCCCCTAAAAAGAAGGCCACAAAAATCAACCTGGCGCAAATGCCATCACCTCCTAATTACAATGCACTTAAAGTGCCATCCTAGCACAACATTTTGCTGCAAACCGCATCTTTCAAAGTGCCCGCAAATCCGAGCTATGGCAAATTTGCCAAGGACACCCTCATCGCGCGTTTTCTGAAATTCTGCAAAGTTGCGACCAAGGGAAACTCCCCTCAAAAGAAGGCCACAAAAAACACCCTGGCGCAAATGCCATCACCTCCTAATTACAATGCACTTAAAGTGCCATCCTAGCACAACATTTTGCTGCAAACCGCATCTTTCAAAGTGCCCGCAAGCCGAGCTATGGCAAATTTGCCAAGGACACCCTCATCGCGCGTTTTCTGAAATTCTGCAAAGTTGCGACCAAGGGAAACTCCCCTCAAAAGAAGGCCACAAAAAACACCCTGGCGCAAATGCCATCACCTCCTTATTACAATGCACTTAAAGTGCCATCCTAGCACAACATTTTGCTGCAAACCGCATCTTTCAAAGTGCCCGCAAAGCCGAGCTATGGCAAATTTGCCAAGGACACCCTCATCGCGCGTTTTCTGAAATTCTGCAAAGTTGCGACCAAGGGAAACTCCCCTCAAAAGAAGGCCACAAAAAACACCCTGGCGCAAATGCCATCACCTCCTAATTACAATGCACTTAAAGTGCCATCCTAGCACAACATTTTGCTGCAAACCGCATCTTTCAAAGTGCCCGCAAGCCGAGCTATGGCAAATTTGCCAAGGACACCCTCATCGCGCGTTTTCTGAAATTCTGCAAAGTTGCGACCAAGGGAAACTCCCCTCAAAAGAAGGCCAGAAAAAACACCCTGGCGCAAATGCCATCACCTCCTAATTACTATGCACTTAAAGTGCCATCCTAGCACAACATTTTGCTTCAAACCGCATCTTTCAAAGTGCCCGCAAAGCCAAGCTATGGCAAATTTGCCAAGGACACCCTCATCGCGCGTTTTCTGAAATTCTGCAAAGTTGCGACCAAGGGAAACTCCCCTCAAAAGAAGGCCACAAAAAACACCCTGGCGCAAATGCCATCACCTCCTAATTACAATGCACTTAGAGTGCCATCCTAGCACAACATTTTGCTGCAAACCGCATCTTTCAAAGTGCCCGCAAAGCCGAGCTATGGCAAATTTGCCAAGGACACCCTCATCGCGCGTTTTCTGAAATTCTGCAAAGTTGCGACCAAGGGAAACTCCCCTCAAAAGAAGGCCACAAAAAACACCCTGGCGCAAATGCCATCACCTCCTAATTACAATGCACTTAAAGTGCCATCCTAGCACAACATTTTGCTGCAAACCGCATCTTTCAAAGTGCCCGCAAAGCCGAGCTATGGCAAATTTGCCAAGGACACCCTCATCGCGCGTTTTCTGAAATTCTGCAAAGTTGCGACCAAGGGAAACTCCCCTCAAAAGAAGGCCACAAAAAACACCCTGGCGCAAATGCCATCACCTCCTAATTACAATGCACTTAAAGTGCCATCCTAGCACAACATTTTGCTGCAAACCGCATCTTTCAAAGTGCCCGCAAAGCCGAGCTATGGCAAATTTGCCAAGGACACCCTCATCGCGCGTTTTCTGAAATTCTGCAAAGTTGCGACCAAGGGAAACTCCCCTCAAAAGAAGGCCACAAAAAACACCCTGGCGCAAATGCCATCACCTCCTAATTACAATGCACTTAAAGTGCCATCCTAGCACAACATTTTGCTGCAAACCGCATCTTTCAAAGTGCCCGCAAAGCCGAGCTATGGCAAATTTGCCAAGGACACCCTCATCGCGCGTTTTCTGAAATTCTGCAAAGTTGCGACCAAGGGAAACTCCCCTCAAAAGAAGGCCACAAAAAACACCCTGGCGCAAATGCCATCACTTCCTAAATACAATGCACTTAAAGTGCCATCCTAGCACAACATTTTGCTGCAAACCGCATCTTTCAAAGTGCCAGCAAAGCCGAGCTATGGCAAATTTGCCAAGGACACCCTCATCGCGCGTTTTCTGAAATTCTGCAAAGTTGCGACCAAGGGAAACTCCCCTCAAAAGAAGGCCACAAAAAACTCCCTGGCGCAAATGCCATCACCTCCTAATTACAATGCACTTAAAGTGCCATCCTAGCACAACATTTTGCTGCAAACCGCATCTTTCAAAGTGCCCGCAAAGCCGAGCTATGGCAAATTTGCCAAGGACACCCTCATCGCGCGTTTTCTGAAATTCTGCAAAGTTGCGACCAAGGGAAACTCCCCTCAAAAGAAGGCCACAAAAAACACCCTGGCGCAAATGCCATCACCTCCTAATTACAATGCACTTAGAGTGCCATCCTAGCACAACATTTTGCTGCAAACCGCATCTTTCAAAGTGCCCGCAAAGCCGAGCTATGGCAAATTTGCCAAGGACACCCTCATCGCGCGTTTTCTGAAATTCTGCAAAGTTGCGACCAAGGGAAACTCCCCTCAAAAGAAGGCCACAAAAAACACCCTGGCGCAAATGCCATCACCTCCTAATTACAATGCACTTAAAGTGCCATCCTAGCACAACATTTTGCTGCAAACCGCATCTTTCAAAGTGCCCGCAAAGCCGAGCTATGGCAAATTTGCCAAGGACACCCTCATCGCGCGTTTTCTGAAATTCTGCAAAGTTGCGACCAAGGGAAACTCCCCTCAAAAGAAGGCCACAAAAAACACCCTGGCGCAAATGCCATCACCTCCTAATTACAATGCACTTAAAGTGCCATCCTAGCACAACATTTTGCTGCAAACCGCATCTTTCAAAGTGCCCGCAAAGCCGAGCTATGGCAAATTTGCCAAGGACACCCTCATCGCGCGTTTTCTGAAATTCTGCAAAGTTGCGACCAAGGGAAACTCCCCTCAAAAGAAGGCCACAAAAAACACCCTGGCGCAAATGCCATCACTTCCTAACTACAATGCACCTAAAGTGCCATCCTAGCACAACATTTTGCTGCAAACCGCATCTTTCAAAGTGCCAGCAAAGCCGAGCTATGGCAAATTTGCCAAGGACACCCTCATCGCGCGTTTTCTGAAATTCTGCAAAGTTGCGACCAAGGGAAACTCCCCTCAAAAGAAGGCCACAAAAAACTCCCTGGCGCAAATGCCATTACCTCCTAATTACAATGCACTTAAAGTGCCATCCTAGCACAACATTTTGCTGCAAACCGCATCTTTCAAAGTGCCCGCAAAGCCGAGCTATGGCAAATTTGCCAAGGACACCCTCATCGCGCGTTTTCTGAAATTCTGCAAAGTTGCGACCAAGGGAAACTCCCCTCAAAAGAAGGCCACAAAAAACACCCTGGCGCAAATGCCATCACCTCCTAATTACAATGCACTTAAAGTGCCATCCTAGCACAACATTTTGCTGCAAACCGCATCTTTCAAAGTGCCCGCAAAGCCGAGCTATGGCAAATTTGCCAAGGACACCCTCATCGCGCGTTTTCTGAAATTCTGCAAAGTTGCGACCAAGGGAAACTCCCCTCAAAAGAAGGCCACAAAAAACTCCCTGGCGCAAATGCCATCACCTCCTAATTACAATGCACTTAAAGTGCCATCCTAGCACAACATTTTGCTGCAAACCGCATCTTTCAAAGTGCCCGCAAAGCCGAGCTATGGCAAATTTGCCAAGGACACCCTCATCGCGCGTTTTCTGAAATTCTGCAAAGTTGCGACCAAGGGAAACTCCCCTCAAAAGAAGGCCACAAAAAACACCCTGGCGCAAATGCCATCACCTCCTAATTACAATGCACTTAGAGTGCCATCCTAGCACAACATTTTGCTGCAAACCGCATCTTTCAAAGTGCCCGCAAAGCCGAGCTATGGCAAATTTGCCAAGGACACCCTCATCGCGCGTTTTCTGAAATTCTGCAAAGTTGCGACCAAGGGAAACTCCCCTCAAAAGAAGGCCACAAAAAACACCCTGGCGCAAATGCCATCACCTCCTAATTACAATGCACTTAAAGTGCCATCCTAGCACAACATTTTGCTGCAAACCGCATCTTTCAAAGTGCCCGCAAAGCCGAGCTATGGCAAATTTGCCAAGGACACCCTCATCGCGCGTTTTCTGAAATTCTGCAAAGTTGCGACCAAGGGAAACTCCCCTCAAAAGAAGGCCACAAAAAACACCCTGGCGCAAATGCCATCACCTCCTAATTACAATGCACTTAAAGTGCCATCCTAGCACAACATTTTGCTGCAAACCGCATCTTTCAAAGTGCCCGCAAAGCCGAGCTATGGCAAATTTGCCAAGGACACCCTCATCGCGCGTTTTCTGAAATTCTGCAAAGTTGCGACCAAGGGAAACTCCCCTCAAAAGAAGGCCACAAAAAACACCCTGGCGCAAATGCCATCACCTCCTAATTACAATGCACTTAAAGTGCCATCCTAGCACAACATTTTGCTGCAAACCGCATCTTTCAAAGTGCCCGCAAAGCCGAGCTATGGCAAATTTGCCAAGGACACCCTCATCGCGCGTTTTCTGAAATTCTGCAAAGTTGCGACCAAGGGAAACTCCCCTCAAAAGAAGGCCACAAAAAACACCCTGGCGCAAATGCCATCACTTCCTAAATACAATGCACTTAAAGTGCCATCCTAGCACAACATTTTGCTGCAAACCGCATCTTTCAAAGTGCCAGCAAAGCCGAGCTATGGCAAATTTGCCAAGGACACCCTCATCGCGCGTTTTCTGAAATTCTGCAAAGTTGCGACCAAGGGAAACTCCCCTCAAAAGAAGGCCACAAAAAACTCCCTGGCGCAAATGCCATCACCTCCTAATTACAATGCACTTAAAGTGCCATCCTAGCACAACATTTTGCTGCAAACCGCATCTTTCAAAGTGCCCGCAAAGCCGAGCTATGGCAAATTTGCCAAGGACACCCTCATCGCGCGTTTTCTGAAATTCTGCAAAGTTGCGACCAAGGGAAACTCCCCTCAAAAGAAGGCCACAAAAAACACCCTGGCGCAAATGCCATCACCTCCTAATTACAATGCACTTAAAGTGCCATCCTAGCACAACATTTTGCTGCAAACCGCATCTTTCAAAGTGCCCGCAAAGCCGAGCTATGGCAAATTTGCCAAGGACACCCTCATCGCGCGTTTTCTGAAATTCTGCAAAGTTGCGACCAAGGGAAACTCCCCTCAAAAGAAGGCGACAAAAAACACCCTGGCGCAATTGCCATCACCTCCTATTTACAATGCACTTAAAGTGCCATCCTAGCACAACATTTTGCTGCAAACCGCATCTTTCAAAGTGCCCGCAAAGCCGAGCTATGGCAAATTTGCCAAGGACACCCTCATCGCGCGTTTTCTGAAATTCTGCAAAGTTGCGACCAAGGGAAACTCCCCTCAAAAGAAGGCCACAAAAAACACCCTGACGCAAATGAAATCACCTCCTAATTACAATGCACTTAAAGTGCCATCCTAGCACAACATTTTGCTGCAAACCGCATCTTTCAAAGTGCCCGCAAAGCCGAGCTATGGCAAATTTGCCAAGGACACCCTCATCGCGCGTTTTCTGAAATTCTGCAAAGTTGCGACCAAGGGAAACTCCCCTCAAAAGAAGGCCACAAAAAACACCCTGGCGCAAATGCCATCACCTCCTAATTACAATGCACTTAAAGTGCCATCCTAGCACAACATTTTGCTGCAAACCGCATCTTTCAAAGTGCCCGCAAAGCCGAGCTATGGCAAATTTGCCAAGGACACCCTCATCGCGCGTTTTCTGAAATTCTGCAAAGTTGCGACCAAGGGAAACTCCCCTCAAAAGAAGGCGACAAAAAACACCCTGGCGCAATTGCCATCACCTCCTATTTACAATGCACTTAAAGTGCCATCCTAGCACAACATTTTGCTGCAAACCGCATCTTTCAAAGTGCCCGCAAAGCCGAGCTATGGCAAATTTGCCAAGGACACCCTCATCGCGCGTTTTCTGAAATTCTGCAAAGTTGCGACCAAGGGAAACTCCCCTCAAAAGAAGGCCACAAAAAACACCCTGACGCAAATGAAATCACCTCCTAATTACAATGCACTTAAAGTGCCATCCTAGCACAACATTTTGCTGCAAACCGCATCTTTCAAAGTGCCCGCAAAGCCGAGCTATGGCAAATTTGCCAAGGACACCCTCATCGCGCGTTTTCTGAAATTCTGCAAAGTTGCGACCAAGGGAAACTCCCCTCAAAAGAAGGCCACAAAAAACACCCTGGCGCAAATGCCATCACCTCCTATTTACAATGCACTTAAAGTGCCATCCTAGCACAACATTTTGCTGCAAACCGCATCTTTCAAAGTGCCCGCAAAGCCGAGCTATGGCAAATTTGCCAAGGACACCCTCATCGCGCGTTTTCTGAAATTCTGCAAAGTTGCGACCAAGGGAAACTCCCCTCAAAAGAAGGCCACAAAAAACACCCTGTCGCAAGTGCCATCACCTCCTAATTACAATGCGCTTAAAGTGCCATCCTAGCACAACATTTTGCTGCAAACCGCATCTTTCAAAGTGCCCGCAAAGCCGAGCTATGGCAAATTTGCCAAGGACACCCTCATCGCGCGTTTTCTGAAATTCTGCAAAGTTGCGACCAAGGGAAACTCCCCTCAAAAGAAGGCCACAAAAAACACCCTGGCGCAAATGCCATCACCTTCTAATTACAATGCACTTAAAGTGCCATCCTAGCACAACATTTTGCTGCAAACCGCATCTTTCAAAGTGCCCGCAAAGCCGAGCTATGGCAAATTTGCCAAGGACACCCTCATCGCGCGTTTTCTGAAATTCTGCAAAGTTGCGACCAAGGGAAACTCCCCTCAAAAGAAGGCCACAAAAAACACCCTGGCGCAAATGCCATCACCTCCTAATTACAATGCACTTAAAGTGCCATCCTAGCACAACATTTTGCTGCAAACCGCATCTTTCAAAGTGCCCGCAAAGCCGAGCTATGGCAAATTTGCCAAGGACACCCTCATCGCGCGTTTTCTGAAATTCTGCAAAGTTGCGACCAAGGGAAACTCCCCTCAAAAGAAGGCCACAAAAAACACCCTGGCGCAAATGCCATCACCTCCTAATTACAATGTACTTAAAGTGCCATCCTAGCACAACATTTTGCTGCAAACCGCATCTTTCAAAGTGCCCGCAAAGCCGAGCTATGGCAAATTTGCCAAGGACACCCTCATCGCGCGTTTTCTGAAATTCTGCAAAGTTGCGACCAAGGGAAACTCCCCTCAAAAGAAGGCCACAAAAAACACCCTGGCGCAAATGCCATCACCTCCTAATTACAATGCACTTAAAGTGCCATCCTAGCACAACATTTTGCTGCAAACCGCATCTTTCAAAGTGCCCGCAAAGCCGAGCTATGGCAAATTTGCCAAGGACACCCTCATCGCGCGTTTTCTGAAATTCTGCAAAGTTGCGACCAAGGGAAACTCCCCTCAAAAGAAGGCCACAAAAAACACCCTGGCGCAAATGCCATCACTTCCTAAATACAATGCACTTAAAGTGCCATCCTAGCACAACATTTTGCTGCAAACCGCATCTTTCAAAGTGCCAGCAAAGCCGAGCTATGGCAAATTTGCCAAGGACACCCTCATCGCGCGTTTTCTGAAATTCTGCAAAGTTGCGACCAAGGGAAACTCCCCTCAAAAGAAGGCCACAAAAAACTCCCTGGCGCAAATGCCATCACCTCCTAATTACAATGCACTTAAAGTGCCATCCTAGCACAACATTTTGCTGCAAACCGCATCTTTCAAAGTGCCCGCAAAGCCGAGCTATGGCAAATTTGCCAAGGACACCCTCATCGCGCGTTTTCTGAAATTCTGCAAAGTTGCGACCAAGGGAAACTCCCCTCAAAAGAAGGCCACAAAAAACACCCTGGCGCAAATGCCATCACCTCCTAATTACAATGCACTTAAAGTGCCATCCTAGCACAACATTTTGCTGCAAACCGCATCTTTCAAAGTGCCCGCAAAGCCGAGCTATGGCAAATTTGCCAAGGACACCCTCATCGCGCGTTTTCTGAAATTCTGCAAAGTTGCGACCAAGGGAAACTCCCCTCAAAAGAAGGCGACAAAAAACACCCTGGCGCAATTGCCATCACCTCCTATTTACAATGCACTTAAAGTGCCATCCTAGCACAACATTTTGCTGCAAACCGCATCTTTCAAAGTGCCCGCAAAGCCGAGCTATGGCAAATTTGCCAAGGACACCCTCATCGCGCGTTTTCTGAAATTCTGCAAAGTTGCGACCAAGGGAAACTCCCCTCAAAAGAAGGCCACAAAAAACACCCTGGCGCAAATGCCATCACCTCCTATTTACAATGCACTTAAAGTGCCATCCTAGCACAACATTTTGCTGCAAACCGCATCTTTCAAAGTGCCCGCAAAGCCGAGCTATGGCAAATTTGCCAAGGACACCCTCATCGCGCGTTTTCTGAAATTCTGCAAAGTTGCGACCAAGGGAAACTCCCCTCAAAAGAAGGCCACAAAAAACACCCTGTCGCAAGTGCCATCACCTCCTAATTACAATGCGCTTAAAGTGCCATCCTAGCACAACATTTTGCTGCAAACCGCATCTTTCAAAGTGCCCGCAAAGCCGAGCTATGGCAAATTTGCCAAGGACACCCTCATCGCGCGTTTTCTGAAATTCTGCAAAGTTGCGACCAAGGGAAACTCCCCTCAAAAGAAGGCCACAAAAAACACCCTGGCGCAAATGCCATCACCTTCTAATTACAATGCACTTAAAGTGCCATCCTAGCACAACATTTTGCTGCAAACCGCATCTTTCAAAGTGCCCGCAAAGCCGAGCTATGGCAAATTTGCCAAGGACACCCTCATCGCGCGTTTTCTGAAATTCTGCAAAGTTGCGACCAAGGGAAACTCCCCTCAAAAGAAGGCCACAAAAAACACCCTGGCGCAAATGCCATCACCTCCTAATTACAATGCACTTAAAGTGCCATCCTAGCACAACATTTTGCTGCAAACCGCATCTTTCAAAGTGCCCGCAAAGCCGAGCTATGGCAAATTTGCCAAGGACACCCTCATCGCGCGTTTTCTGAAATTCTGCAAAGTTGCGACCAAGGGAAACTCCCCTCAAAAGAAGGCCACAAAAAACACCCTGGCGCAAATGCCATCACCTCCTAATTACAATGTACTTAAAGTGCCATCCTAGCACAACATTTTGCTGCAAACCGCATCTTTCAAAGTGCCCGCAAAGCCGAGCTATGGCAAATTTGCCAAGGACACCCTCATCGCGCGTTTTCTGAAATTCTGCAAAGTTGCGACCAAGGGAAACTCCCCTCAAAAGAAGGCCACAAAAAACACCCTGGCGCAAATGCCATCACCTCCTAATTACAATGCACTTAAAGTGCCATCCTAGCACAACATTTTGCTGCAAACCGCATCTTTCAAAGTGCCCGCAAAGCCGAGCTATGGCAAATTTGCCAAGGACACCCTCATCGCGCGTTTTCTGAAATTCTGCAAAGTTGCGACCAAGGGAAACTCCCCTCAAAAGAAGGCCACAAAAAACACCCTGGCGCAAATGCCATCACCTCCTCATTACAATGCACTTAAAATGCCATCCTAGCACAACATTTTGCTGCAAACCGCATCTTTCAAAGTGCCCGCAAAGCCGAGCTATGGCAAATTTGCCAAGGACACCCTCATCGCGCGTTTTCTGAAATTCTGCAAAGTTGCGACCAAGGGAAACTCCCCTTTAAAAGAAGGCCACAAAAAACACCCTGGCGCAAATGCCATCACCTCCTAATTACAATGCACTTAAAGTGCCATCCTAGCACAACATTTTGCTGCAAACCGCATCTTTCAAAGTGCCCGCAAAGCCGAGCTATGGCAAATTTGCCAAGGACACCCTCATCGCGCGTTTTCTGAAATTCTGCAAAGTTGCGACCAAGGGAAACTCCCCTCAAAAGAAGGCCACAAAAAACACCCTGGCGCAAATACCATCACCTCCTAATTACAATGCACTTAAAGCGCCATCCTAGCACAACATTTTGCTGCAAACCGCATCTTTCAAAGTGCCCGCAAAGCCGAGCTATGGCAAATTTGCCAAGGACACCCTCATCGCGCGTTTTCTGAAATTCTGCAAAGTTGCGACCAAGGGAAACTCCCCTCAAAAGAAGGCCACAAAAAACACCCTGGCGCAAATGCCATCACCTCCTAATTACAATGCACTTAGAGTGCCATCCTAGCACAACATTTTGCTGCAAACCGCATCTTTCAAAGTGCCCGCAAAGCCGAGCTATGGCAAATTTGCCAAGGACACCCTCATCGCGCGTTTTCTGAAATTCTGCAAAGTTGCGACCAAGGGAAACTCCCCTCAAAAGAAGGCCACAAAAAACACCCTGGCGCAAATGCCATCACCTCCTAATTACAATGCACTTAAAGTGCCATCCTAGCACAACATTTTGCTGCAAACCGCATCTTTCAAAGTGCCCGCAAAGCCGAGCTATGGCAAATTTGCCAAGGACACCCTCATCGCGCGTTTTCTGAAATTCTGCAAAGTTGCGACCAAGGGAAACTCCCCTCAAAAGAAGGCCACAAAAAACACCCTGGCGCAAATGCCATCACCTCCTAATTACAATGCACTTAAAGTGCCATCCTAGCACAACATTTTGCTGCAAACCGCATCTTTCAAAGTGCCCGCAAAGCCGAGCTATGGCAAATTTGCCAAGGACACCCTCATCGCGCGTTTTCTGAAATTCTGCAAAGTTGCGACCAAGGGAAACTCCCCTCAAAAGAAGGCCACAAAAAACACCCTGGCGCAAATGCCATCACTTCTTAAATACAATGCACTTAAAGTGCCATCCTAGCACAACATTTTGCTGCAAACCGCATCTTTCAAAGTGCCAGCAAAGCCGAGCTATGGCAAATTTGCCAAGGACACCCTCATCGCGCGTTTTCTGAAATTCTGCAAAGTTGCGACCAAGGGAAACTCCCCTCAAAAGAAGGCCAAAAAAAACTCCCTGGCGCAAATGCCATCACCTCCTAATTACAATGCACTTAAAGTGTCATCCTAGCACAACATTTTGCTGCAAACCGCATCTTTCAAAGTGCCCGCAAAGCCGAGCTATGGCAAATTTGCCAAGGACACCCTCATCGCGCGTTTTCTGAAATTCTGCAAAGTTGCGACCAAGGGAAACTCCCCTCAAAAGAAGGCCACAAAAAACACCCTGACGCAAATGCCATCACCTCCTAATTACAATGCACTTAAAGTGCCATCCTAGCACAACATTTTGCTGCAAACCGCATCTTTCAAAGTGCCCGCAAAGCCGAGCTATGGCAAATTTGCCAAGGACACCCTCATCGCGCGTTTTCTGAAATTCTGCAAAGTTGCGACCAAGGGAAACTCCCCTCAAAAGAAGGCCACAAAAAACACCCTGGCGCAAATGCCATCACCTCCTATTTCCAATGCACTTAAAGTGCCATCCTAGCACAACATTTTGCTGCAAACCGCATCTTTCAAAGTGCCCGCAAAGCCGAGCTATGGCAAATTTGCCAAGGACACCCTCATCGCGCGTTTTCTGAAATTCTGCAAAGTTGCGACCAAGGGAAACTCCCCTCAAAAGAAGGCCACAAAAAACACCCTGTCGCAAATGCCATCACCTCCTAATTACAATGCGCTTAAAGTGCCATCCTAGCACAACATTTTGCTGCAAACCGCATCTTTCAAAGTGCCCGCAAAGCCGAGCTATGGCAAATTTGCCAAGGACACCCTCATCGCGCGTTTTCTGAAATTCTGCAAAGTTGCGACCAAGGGAAACTCCCCTCAAAAGAAGGCCACAAAAAACACCCTGGCGCAAATGCCATCACCTCCTAATTACAATGCACTTAAAATGCCATCCTAGCACAACATTTTGCTGCAAACCGCATCTTTCAAAGTGCCCGCAAAGCCGAGCTATGGCAAATTTGCCAAGGACACCCTCATCGCGCGTTTTCTGAAATTCTGCAAAGTTGCGACCAAGGGAAACTCCCCTTTAAAAGAAGGCCACAAAAAACACCCTGGCGCAAATGCCATCACCTCCTAATTACAATGCACTTAAAGTGCCATCCTAGCACAACATTTTGCTGCAAACCGCATCTTTCAAAGTGCCCGCAAAGCCGAGCTATGGCAAATTTGCCAAGGACACCCTCATCGCGCGTTTTCTGAAATTCTGCAAAGTTGCGACCAAGGGAAACTCCCCTCAAAAGAAGGCCACAAAAAACACCCTGGCGCAAATACCATCACCTCCTAATTACAATGCACTTAAAGCGCCATCCTAGCACAACATTTTGCTGCAAACCGCATCTTTCAAAGTGCCCGCAAAGCCGAGCTATGGCAAATTTGCCAAGGACACCCTCATCGCGCGTTTTCTGAAATTCTGCAAAGTTGCGACCAAGGGAAACTCCCCTCAAAAGAAGGCGACAAAAAACACCCTGGCGCAAATGCCATCACCTCCTAATTACAATGCACTTAAAGTGCCATCCTAGCACAACATTTTGCTGCAAACCGCATCTTTCAAAGTGCCCGCAAAGCCGAGCTATGGCAAATTTGCCAAGGACACCCTCATCGCGCGTTTTCTGAAATTCTGCAAAGTTGCGACCAAGGGAAACTCCCCTCAAAAGAAGGCCACAAAAAACACCCTGGCGCAAATGCCATCACCTCCTAATTACAATGCACTTAAAGTGCCATCCTAGCACAACATTTTGCTGCAAACCGCATCTTTCAAAGTGCCCGCAAAGCCGAGCTATGGCAAATTTGCCAAGGACACCCTCATCGCGCGTTTTCTGAAATTCTGCAAAGTTGCGACCAAGGGAAACTCCCCTCAAAAGAAGGCCACAAAAAACACCCTGGCGCAAATGCCATCACCTCCTAATTACAATGCACTTAAAATACCATCCTAGCACAACATTTTGCTGCAAACCGCATCTTTCAAAGTGCCCGCAAAGCCGAGCTATGGCAAATTTGCCAAGGACACCCTCATCGCGCGTTTTCTGAAATTCTGCAAAGTTGCGACCAAGGGAAACTCCCCTCAAAAGAAGGCCACAAAAAACACCCTGGCGCAAATGCCATCACCTCCTAATTACAATGCACTTAAAGTGCCATCCTAGCACAACATTTTGCTGCAAACCGCATCTTTCAAAGTGCCCGCAAAGCCGAGCTATGGCAAATTTGCCAAGGACACCCTCATCGCGCGTTTTCTGAAATTCTGCAAAGTTGCGACCAAGGGAAACTCCCCTCAAAAGAAGGCCACAAAAAACACCCTGGCGCAAATGCCATCACCTCCTAATTACAATGCACTTAAAGTGCCATCCTAGCACAACATTTTGCTTTAAACCGCATCTTTCAAAGTGCCCGCAAAGCCGAGCTATGGCAAATTTGCCAAGGACACCCTCATCGCGCGTTTTCTGAAATTCTGCAAAGTTGCGACCAAGGGAAACTCCCCTCAAAAGAAGGCCACAAAAAACACCCTGGCGCAAATGCCATCACCTCCTAATTACAATGCACTTAAAATACCATCCTAGCACAACATTTTGCTGCAAACCGCATCTTTCAAAGTGCCCGCAAAGCCGAGCTATGGCAAATTTGCCAAGGACACCCTCATCGCGCGTTTTCTGAAATTCTGCAAAGTTGCGACCAAGGGAAACTCCCCTCAAGAGAAGGCCACAAAAAACACCCTGGCACAAATGCCATCACCTCCTAATTACAATGCACTTAAAGTGCCATCCTAGCACAACATTTTGCTGCAAACCGCATCTTTCAAAGTGCCCGCAAAGCCGAGCTATGGCAAATTTGCCAAGGACACCCTCATCGCGCGTTTTCTGAAATTCTGCAAAGTTGCGACCAAGGGAAACTCCCCTCAAAAGAAGGCCACAAAAAACACCCTGGCGCAAATGCCATCACCTCCTAATTACAATGCACTTAAAATACCATCCTAGCACAACATTTTGCTGCAAACCGCATCTTTCAAAGTGCCCGCAAAGCCGAGCTATGGCAAATTTGCCAAGGACACCCTCATCGCGCGTTTTCTGAAATTCTGCAAAGTTGCGACCAAGGGAAACTCTCCTCAAGAGAAGGCCACAAAAAACACCCTGGCACAAATGCCATCACCTCCTAATTACAATGCACTTAAAGTGCCATCCTAGCACAACATTTTGCTGCAAACCGCATCTTTCAAAGTGCCCGCAAAGCCGAGCTATGGCAAATTTGCCAAGGACACCCTCATCGCGCGTTTTCTGAAATTCTGCAAAGTTGCGACCAAGGGAAACTCCCCTCAAAAGAAGGCCACAAAAAACACCCTAGCGCAAATGCCATCACCACCTAATTACAATGCAATTAAAGTGCCATCCTAGCACAACATTTTTCTGCAAACTGCATCTTTCAAAGTCCCCGCAAAGCCGAGCTATGGCAAATTTGCCAAGGACACCCTCATCGCGCGTTTTCTGAAATTCTGCAAAGTTGCGACCAAGGGAAACTCCCCTCAAAATAAGGCCACAAAAAACACCCTGGCGCAAATGCCATCACCTCCTAATTACAATGCACTTAAAGTGCCATCCTAGCACAACATTTTGCTGCAAACCGCATCTTTCAAAGTGCCCGCAAAGCCGAGCTATGGCAAAATTACCAAGGACACCCTCATCGCGCGTTTTCTGAAATTCTGCAAAGTTGCGACCAAGGGAAACTCCCCTCAAAAGAAGGCCACAAAAAACACCCTGGCGCAAATGCCATCACCTCCTAATTACAATGCACTTAAAGTGCCATCCTAGCACAACATTTTGCTGCAAACCGCATCTTTCAAAGTGCCCGCAAAGCCGAGCTATGGCAAATTTGCCAAGGACACCCTCATCGCGCGTTTTCTGAAATTCTGCAAAGTTGCGACCAAGGGAAACTCCCCTCAAAAGAAGGCCACAAAAAACTCCCTGGCGCAAATGCCATCACCTCCCAATTACAATGCACTTAAAGTGCCATCCTAGGACAACATTTTGCTGCAAACCGCATCTTTCAAAGTGCCCGCAAAGCCGAGCTATGGTAAATTTGCCAAGGACACCCTCATCGCGCGTTTTCTGAAATTCTGCAAAGTTGCGACCAAGGGAAACTCCCCTCAAAAGAAGGCCACAAAAAACACCCTGGCGCAAATGCCATCACCTCCTAATTACAATGCACTTAAAGTGCCATCCTAGAACAACATTTTGCTGCAAACCGCATCTTTCAAAGTGCCCGCAAAGCCGAGCTATGGCAAATTTGCCAAGGACACCCTCATCGCGCGTTTTCTGAAATTCTGCAAAGTTGCGACCAAGGGAAACTCCCCTCAAAAGAAGGCCACAAAAAACACCCTGGCGCAAATGCCATCACCTCCTAATTACAATGCACTTAAAGTGCCATCCTAGCACAACATTTTGCTGCAAACCGCATCTTTCAAAGTGCCCGCAAAGCCGAGCTATGGCAAATTTGCCAAGGACACCCTCATCGCGCGTTTTCTGAAATTCTGCAAAGTTGCGACCAAGGGAAACTCCCCTCAAAAGAAGGCCACAAAAAACACCCTGGCGCAAATGCCATCACCTCCTAATTACAATGCACTTAAAATACCATCCTAGCACAACATTTTGCTGCAAACCGCATCTTTCAAAGTGCCCGCAAAGCCGAGCTATGGCAAATTTGCCAAGGACACCCTCATCGCGCGTTTTCTGAAATTCTGCAAAGTTGCGACCAAGGGAAACTCCCCTCAAAAGAAGGCCACAAAAAACACCCTGGCACAAATGCCATCACCTCCTAATTACAATGCACTTAAAGTGCCATCCTAGCACAACATTTTGCTGCAAACCGCATCTTTCAAAGTGCCCGCAAAGCCGAGCTATGGCAAATTTGCCAAGGACACCCTCATCGCGCGTTTTCTGAAATTCTGCAAAGTTGCGACCAAGGGAAACTGCCCTCAAAAGAAGGCCACAAAAAACACCCTGGCGCAAATGCCATCACCTCCTAATTACAATGCACTTAAAGTGCCATCCTAGCACAACATTTTGCTGCAAACCGCATCTTTCAAAGTGCCCGCAAAGCCGAGCTATGGCAAATTTACCAAGGACACCCTCATCGCGCGTTTTCTAAAATTCTGCAAAGTTGCGACCAAGGGAAACTCCCCTCAAAAGAAGGCCACAAAAAACACCCTGGCGCAAATGCCATCACCTCCTAATTACAATGCACTTAAAGTGCCATCCTAGCACAACATTTTGCTGCAAACCGCATCTTTCAAAGTGCCCGCAAAGCCGAGCTATGGCAAATTTGCCAAGGACACCCTCATCGCGCGTTTTCTGAAATTCTGCAAAGTTGCGACCAAGGGAAACTCCCCTCAAAAGAAGGCCACAGAAAACTCCCTGGCGCAAATGCCATCACCTCTCAATTACAATGCACTTAAAGTGCCATCCTAGGACAACATTTTGCTGCAAACCGCATCTTTCAAAGTGCCCGCAAAGCCGAGCTATGGTAAATTTGCCAAGGACACCCTCATCGCGCGTTTTCTGAAATTCTGCAAAGTTGCGACCAAGGGAAACTCCTCTCAAAAGGAGGCCACAAAAAACACCCTGGCGCAAATGCCATCACCTCCTAATTACAATGCACTTAAAGTGCCATCCTAGCACAACATTTTGCTGCAAACCGCATCTTTCAAAGTGCCCGCAAAGCCGAGCTATGGCAAATTTGCCAAGGACACCCTCATCGCGCGTTTTCTGAAATTCTGCAAAGTTGCGACCAAGGGAAACTCCCCTCAAAAGAAGGCCACAAAAAACACCCTGGCGCAAATGCCATCACCTCCTAATTACAATGCACTTAAAGTGCCATCCTAGCACAACATTTTGCTGCAAACCGCATCTTTCAAAGTGCCCGCAAAGCCGAGCTATGGCAAATTTGCCAAGGACACCCTCATCGCGCGTTTTCTGAAATTCTGCAAAGTTGCGACCAAGGGAAACTCCCCTCAAAAGAAGGCCACAAAAAACTCCCTGGCGCAAATGCCATCACCTCCCAATTACAATGCACTTAAAGAGCCATCCTAGGACAACATTTTGCTGCAAACCGCATCTTTCAAAGTGCCCGCAAAGCCGAGCTATGGTAAATTTGCCAAGGACACCCTCATCGCGCGTTTTCTGAAATTCTGCAAAGTTGCGACCAAGGGAAACTCCCCTCAAAAGAAGGCCACAAAAAACACCCTGGCGCAAATGTCATCACCTCCTAATTACAATGCACTTAAAGTGCCATCCTAGCACAACATTTTGCTGCAAACCGCATCTTTCAAAGTGCCCGCAAAGCCGAGCTATGGCAAATTTGCCAAGGACACCCTCATCGCGCGTTTTCTGAAATTCTGCAAAGTTGCGACCAAGGGAAACTCCCCTCAAAAGAAGGCCACAAAAAACACCCTGGCACAAATGCCATCACCTCCTAATTACAATGCACTTAAAGTGCCATCCTAGCACAACATTTTGCTGCAAACTGCATCTTTCAAAGTGCCCGCAAAGCCGCGCTATGGCAAATTTGCCAAGGACACCCTCATCGCGCGTTTTCTGAAATTCTGCAAAGTTGCGACCAAGGGAAACTCCCCTCAAAAGAAGGCCACAAAAAACACCCTGGCGCAAATGCCATCACCTCCTAATTACAATGCACTTAAAGTGCCATCCTAGCACAATATTTTGCTGCAAACCGCATCTTTCAAAGTGCCCGCAAAGCCGAGCTATGGCAAATTTGCCAAGGACACCCTCATCGCGCGTTTTCTGAAATTCTGCAAAGTTGCGACCAAGGGAAACTCCCCTCAAAAGAAGGCCACAAAAAACTCCCTGGCGCAAATGCCATCACCTCCCAATTACAATGCACTTAAAGAGCCATCCTAGGACAACATTTTGCTGCAAACCGCATCTTTCAAAGTGCCCGCAAAGCCGAGCTATGGTAAATTTGCCAAGGACACCCTCATCGCGCGTTTTCTGAAATTCTGCAAAGTTGCGACCAAGGGAAACTCCCCTCAAAAGAAGGCCACAAAAAACACCCTGGCGCAAATGTCATCACCTCCTAATTACAATGCACTTAAAGTGCCATCCTAGCACAACATTTTGCTGCAAACCGCATCTTTCAAAGTGCCCGCAAAGCCGAGCTATGGCAAATTTGCCAAGGACACCCTCATCGCGCGTTTTCTGAAATTCTGCAAAGTTGCGACCAAGGGAAACTCCCCTCAAAAGAAGGCCACAAAAAACACCCTGGCACAAATGCCATCACCTCCTAATTACAATGCACTTAAAGTGCCATCCTAGCACAACATTTTGCTGCAAACTGCATCTTTCAAAGTGCCCGCAAAGCCGCGCTATGGCAAATTTGCCAAGGACACCCTCATCGCGCGTTTTCTGAAATTCTGCAAAGTTGCGACCAAGGGAAACTCCCCTCAAAAGAAGGCCACAAAAAACACCCTGGCGCAAATGCCATCACCTCCTAATTACAATGCACTTAAAGTGCCATCCTAGCACAATATTTTGCTGCAAACCGCATCTTTCAAAGTGCCCGCAAAGCCGAGCTATGGCAAATTTGCCAAGGACACCCTCATCGCGCGTTTTCTGAAATTCTGCAAAGTTGCGACCAAGGGAAACTCCCCTCAAAAGAAGGCCACAGAAAACTCCCTGGCGCAAATGCCATCACCTCTCAATTACAATGCACTTAAAGTGCCATCCTAGGACAACATTTTGCTGCAAACCGCATCTTTCAAAGTGCCCGCAAAGCCGAGCTATGGTAAATTTGCCAAGGACACCCTCATCGCGCGTTTTCTGAAATTCTGCAAAGTTGCGACCAAGGGAAACTCCCCTCAAAAGAAGGCCACAAAAAACACCCTGGCGCAAATGTCATCACCTCCTAATTACAATGCACTTAAAGTGCCATCCTAGCACAACATTTTGCTGCAAACCGCATCTTTCAAAGTGCCCGCAAAGCCGAGCTATGGCAAATTTGCCAAGGACACCCTCATCGCGCGTTTTCTGAAATTCTGCAAAGTTGCGACCAAGGGAAACTGCCCTCAAAAGAAGGCCACAAAAAACACCCTGGCGCAAATGCCATCACCTCCTAATTACAATGCACTTAAAGTGCCATCCTAGCACAACATTTTGCTGCAAACCGCATCTTTCAAAGTGCCCGCAAAGCCGAGCTATGGCAAATTTACCAAGGACACCCTCATCGCGCGTTTTCTAAAATTCTGCAAAGTTGCGACCAAGGGAAACTCCCCTCAAAAGAAGGCCACAAAAAACACCCTGGCGCAAATGCCATCACCTCCTAATTACAATGCACTTAAAGTGCCATCCTAGCACAACATTTTGCTGCAAACCGCATCTTTCAAAGTGCCCGCAAAGCCGAGCTATGGCAAATTTGCCAAGGACACCCTCATCGCGCGTTTTCTGAAATTCTGCAAAGTTGCGACCAAGGGAAACTCCCCTCAAAAGAAGGCCACAGAAAACTCCCTGGCGCAAATGCCATCACCTCTCAATTACAATGCACTTAAAGTGCCATCCTAGGACAACATTTTGCTGCAAACCGCATCTTTCAAAGTGCCCGCAAAGCCGAGCTATGGTAAATTTGCCAAGGACACCCTCATCGCGCGTTTTCTGAAATTCTGCAAAGTTGCGACCAAGGGAAACTCCTCTCAAAAGGAGGCCACAAAAAACACCCTGGCGCAAATGCCATCACCTCCTAATTACAATGCACTTAAAGTGCCATCCTAGCACAACATTTTGCTGCAAACCGCATCTTTCAAAGTGCCCGCAAAGCCGAGCTATGGCAAATTTGCCAAGGACACCCTCATCGCGCGTTTTCTGAAATTCTGCAAAGTTGCGACCAAGGGAAACTCCCCTCAAAAGAAGGCCACAAAAAACACCCTGGCGCAAATGCCATCACCTCCTAATTACAATGCACTTAAAGTGCCATCCTAGCACAACATTTTGCTGCAAACCGCATCTTTCAAAGTGCCCGCAAAGCCGAGCTATGGCAAATTTGCCAAGGACACCCTCATCGCGCGTTTTCTGAAATTCTGCAAAGTTGCGACCAAGGGAAACTCCCCTCAAAAGAAGGCCACAAAAAACTCCCTGGCGCAAATGCCATCACCTCCCAATTACAATGCACTTAAAGAGCCATCCTAGGACAACATTTTGCTGCAAACCGCATCTTTCAAAGTGCCCGCAAAGCCGAGCTATGGTAAATTTGCCAAGGACACCCTCATCGCGCGTTTTCTGAAATTCTGCAAAGTTGCGACCAAGGGAAACTCCCCTCAAAAGAAGGCCACAAAAAACACCCTGGCGCAAATGTCATCACCTCCTAATTACAATGCACTTAAAGTGCCATCCTAGCACAACATTTTGCTGCAAACCGCATCTTTCAAAGTGCCCGCAAAGCCGAGCTATGGCAAATTTGCCAAGGACACCCTCATCGCGCGTTTTCTGAAATTCTGCAAAGTTGCGACCAAGGGAAACTCCCCTCAAAAGAAGGCCACAAAAAACACCCTGGCACAAATGCCATCACCTCCTAATTACAATGCACTTAAAGTGCCATCCTAGCACAACATTTTGCTGCAAACTGCATCTTTCAAAGTGCCCGCAAAGCCGCGCTATGGCAAATTTGCCAAGGACACCCTCATCGCGCGTTTTCTGAAATTCTGCAAAGTTGCGACCAAGGGAAACTCCCCTCAAAAGAAGGCCACAAAAAACACCCTGGCGCAAATGCCATCACCTCCTAATTACAATGCACTTAAAGTGCCATCCTAGCACAATATTTTGCTGCAAACCGCATCTTTCAAAGTGCCCGCAAAGCCGAGCTATGGCAAATTTGCCAAGGACACCCTCATCGCGCGTTTTCTGAAATTCTGCAAAGTTGCGACCAAGGGAAACTCCCCTCAAAAGAAGGCCACAAAAAACTCCCTGGCGCAAATGCCATCACCTCCCAATTACAATGCACTTAAAGAGCCATCCTAGGACAACATTTTGCTGCAAACCGCATCTTTCAAAGTGCCCGCAAAGCCGAGCTATGGTAAATTTGCCAAGGACACCCTCATCGCGCGTTTTCTGAAATTCTGCAAAGTTGCGACCAAGGGAAACTCCCCTCAAAAGAAGGCCACAAAAAACACCCTGGCGCAAATGTCATCACCTCCTAATTACAATGCACTTAAAGTGCCATCCTAGCACAACATTTTGCTGCAAACCGCATCTTTCAAAGTGCCCGCAAAGCCGAGCTATGGCAAATTTGCCAAGGACACCCTCATCGCGCGTTTTCTGAAATTCTGCAAAGTTGCGACCAAGGGAAACTCCCCTCAAAAGAAGGCCACAAAAAACACCCTGGCACAAATGCCATCACCTCCTAATTACAATGCACTTAAAGTGCCATCCTAGCACAACATTTTGCTGCAAACTGCATCTTTCAAAGTGCCCGCAAAGCCGCGCTATGGCAAATTTGCCAAGGACACCCTCATCGCGCGTTTTCTGAAATTCTGCAAAGTTGCGACCAAGGGAAACTCCCCTCAAAAGAAGGCCACAAAAAACACCCTGGCGCAAATGCCATCACCTCCTAATTACAATGCACTTAAAGTGCCATCCTAGCACAATATTTTGCTGCAAACCGCATCTTTCAAAGTGCCCGCAAAGCCGAGCTATGGCAAATTTGCCAAGGACACCCTCATCGCGCGTTTTCTGAAATTCTGCAAAGTTGCGACCAAGGGAAACTCCCCTCAAAAGAAGGCCACAGAAAACTCCCTGGCGCAAATGCCATCACCTCTCAATTACAATGCACTTAAAGTGCCATCCTAGGACAACATTTTGCTGCAAACCGCATCTTTCAAAGTGCCCGCAAAGCCGAGCTATGGTAAATTTGCCAAGGACACCCTCATCGCGCGTTTTCTGAAATTCTGCAAAGTTGCGACCAAGGGAAACTCCCCTCAAAAGAAGGCCACAAAAAACACCCTGGCGCAAATGTCATCACCTCCTAATTACAATGCACTTAAAGTGCCATCCTAGCACAACATTTTGCTGCAAACCGCATCTTTCAAAGTGCCCGCAAAGCCGAGCTATGGCAAATTTGCCAAGGACACCCTCATCGCGCGTTTTCTGAAATTCTGCAAAGTTGCGACCAAGGGAAACTCCCCTCAAAAGAAGGCCACAAAAAACACCCTGGCACAAATGCCATCACCTCCTAATTACAATGCACTTAAAGTGCCATCCTAGCACAACATTTTGCTGCAAACTGCATCTTTCAAAGTGCCCGCAAAGCCGCGCTATGGCAAATTTGCCAAGGACACCCTCATCGCGCGTTTTCTGAAATTCTGCAAAGTTGCGACCAAGGGAAACTCCCCTCAAAAGAAGGCCACAAAAAACACCCTGGCGCAAATGCCATCACCTCCTAATTACAATGCACTTAAAGTGCCATCCTAGCACAATATTTTGCTGCAAACCGCATCTTTCAAAGTGCCCGCAAAGCCGAGCTATGGCAAATTTGCCAAGGACACCCTCATCGCGCGTTTTCTGAAATTCTGCAAAGTTGCGACCAAGGGAAACTCCCCTCAAAAGAAGGCCACAAAAAACTCCCTGGCGCAAATGCCATCACCTCCCAATTACAATGCACTTAAAGAGCCATCCTAGGACAACATTTTGCTGCAAACCGCATCTTTCAAAGTGCCCGCAAAGCCGAGCTATGGTAAATTTGCCAAGGACACCCTCATCGCGCGTTTTCTGAAATTCTGCAAAGTTGCGACCAAGGGAAACTCCCCTCAAAAGAAGGCCACAAAAAACACCCTGGCGCAAATGTCATCACCTCCTAATTACAATGCACTTAAAGTGCCATCCTAGCACAACATTTTGCTGCAAACCGCATCTTTCAAAGTGCCCGCAAAGCCGAGCTATGGCAAATTTGCCAAGGACACCCTCATCGCGCGTTTTCTGAAATTCTGCAAAGTTGCGACCAAGGGAAACTCCCCTCAAAAGAAGGCCACAAAAAACACCCTGGCACAAATGCCATCACCTCCTAATTACAATGCACTTAAAGTGCCATCCTAGCACAACATTTTGCTGCAAACTGCATCTTTCAAAGTGCCCGCAAAGCCGCGCTATGGCAAATTTGCCAAGGACACCCTCATCGCGCGTTTTCTGAAATTCTGCAAAGTTGCGACCAAGGGAAACTCCCCTCAAAAGAAGGCCACAAAAAACACCCTGGCGCAAATGCCATCACCTTCTAATTACAATGCACTTAAAGTGCCATCCTAGCACAATATTTTGCTGCAAACCGCATCTTTCAAAGTGCCCGCAAAGCCGAGCTATGGCAAATTTGCCAAGGACACCCTCATCGCGCGTTTTCTGAAATTCTGCAAAGTTGCGACCAAGGGAAACTCCCCTCAAAAGAAGGCCACAGAAAACTCCCTGGCGCAAATGCCATCACCTCTCAATTACAATGCACTTAAAGTGCCATCCTAGGACAACATTTTGCTGCAAACCGCATCTTTCAAAGTGCCCGCAAAGCCGAGCTATGGTAAATTTGCCAAGGACACCCTCATCGCGCGTTTTCTGAAATTCTGCAAAGTTGCGACCAAGGGAAACTCCTCTCAAAAGAAGGCCACAAAAAACACCCTGGCGCAAATGCCATCACCTCCTAATTACAATGCACTTAAAGTGCCATCCTAGCACAACATTTTGCTGCAAACCGCATCTTTCAAAGTGCCCGCAAAGCCGAGCTATGGCAAATTTGCCAAGGACACCCTCATCGCGCGTTTTCTGAAATTCTGCAAAGTTGCGACCAAGGGAAACTCCCCTCAAAAGAAGGCCACAAAAAACACCCTGGCGCAAATGCCATCACCTCCTAATTACAATGCACTTAAAGTGCCATCCTAGCACAACATTTTGCTGCAAACCGCATCTTTCAAAGTGCCCGCAAAGCCGAGCTATGGCAAATTTGCCAAGGACACCCTCATCGCGCGTTTTCTGAAATTCTGCAAAGTTGCGACCAAGGGAAACTCCCCTCAAAAGAAGGCCACAAAAAACTCCCTGGCGCAAATGCCATCACCTCCCAATTACAATGCACTTAAAGAGCCATCCTAGGACAACATTTTGCTGCAAACCGCATCTTTCAAAGTGCCCGCAAAGCCGAGCTATGGTAAATTTGCCAAGGACACCCTCATCGCGCGTTTTCTGAAATTCTGCAAAGTTGCGACCAAGGGAAACTCCCCTCAAAAGAAGGCCACAAATAACACCCTGGCGCAAATGTCATCACCTCCTAATTACAATGCACTTAAAGTGCCATCCTAGCACAACATTTTGCTGCAAACCGCATCTTTCAAAGTGCCCGCAAAGCCGAGCTATGGCAAATTTGCCAAGGACACCCTCATCGCGCGTTTTCTGAAATTCTGCAAAGTTGCGACCAAGGGAAACTCCCCTCAAAAGAAGGCCACAAAAAACACCCTGGCACAAATGCCATCACCTCCTAATTACAATGCACTTAAAGTGCCATCCTAGCACAACATTTTGCTGCAAACTGCATCTTTCAAAGTGCCCGCAAAGCCGCGCTATGGCAAATTTGCCAAGGACACCCTCATCGCGCGTTTTCTGAAATTCTGCAAAGTTGCGACCAAGGGAAACTCCCCTCAAAAGAAGGCCACAAAAAACACCCTGGCGCAAATGCCATCACCTCCTAATTACAATGCACTTAAAGTGCCATCCTAGCACAACATTTTGCTGCAAACCGCATCTTTCAAAGTGCCCGCAAAGCCGAGCAATGGCAAATTTGCCAAGGACACCCTCATCGCGCGTTTTCTGAAATTCTGCAAAGTTGCGACCAAGGGAAACTCCCCTCAAAAGAAGGCCACAAAAAACACCCTGGCACAAATGCCATCACCTCCTAATTACAATGCACTTAAAGTGCCATCCTAGCACAACATTTTGCTGCAAACCGCATCTTTCAAAGTGCCCGCAAAGCCGAGCTATGGCAAATTTGCCAAGGACACCCTCATCGCGCGTTTTCTGAAATTCTGCAAAGTTGCGACCAAGGGAAACTCCCCTCAAAAGAAGGCCACAAAAAACACCCTGGCGCAAATGCCATCACCACCTAATTACAATGCAATTAAAGTGCCATCCTAGCACAACATTTTGCTGCAAACTGCATCTTTCAAAGTGCCCGCAAAGCCGAGCTATGGCAAATTTGCCAAGGACACCCTCATCGCGCGTTTTCTGAAATTCTGCAAAGTTGCGACCAAGGGAAACTCCCCTCAAAAGAAGGCCACAAAAAACACCCTGGCGCAAATGCCATCACCTCCTAATTACAATGCACTTAAAGTGCCATCCTAGCACAACATTTTGCTGCAAACCGCATCTTTCAAAGTGCCCGCAAAGCCGAGCTATGGCAAAATTACCAAGGACACCCTCATCGCGCGTTTTCTGAAATTCTGCAAAGTTGCGACCAAGGGAAACTCCCCTCAAAAGAAGGCCACAAAAAACACCCTGGCGCAAATGCCATCACCTCCTAATTACAATGCACTTAAAGTGCCATCCTAGCACAACATTTTGCTGCAAACCGCATCTTTCAAAGTGCCCGCAAAGCCGAGCTATGGCAGATTTGCCAAGGACACCCTCATCGCGCGTTTTCTAAAATTCTGCAAAGTTGCGACCAAGGGAAACTCCCCTCAAAAGAAGGCCACAAAAAACACCCTGGCGCAAATGCCATCACCTCCTAATTACAATGCACATAAAGTGCCATCCTAGCACAACATTTTGCTGCAAACCGCATCTTTCAAAGTGCCCGCAAAGCCGAGCTATGGCAAATTTGCCAAGGACACCCTCATCGCGCGTTTTCTGAAATTCTGCAAAGTTGCGACCAAGGGAAACTCCCCTCAAAAGAAGGCCAGAAAAAACACCCTGGCGCAAATGCCATCACCTCCTAATTACAATGCACTTAAAGTGCCATCCTAGCACAACATTTTGCTGCAAACCGCATCTTTCAAAGTGCCCGCAAAGCCGAGCTATGGCAAATTTGCCAAGGACACCCTCATCGCGCGTTTTCTAAAATTGTGCAAAGTTGCGACCAAGGGAAACTCCCCTCAAAAGAAGGCCACAAAAAACACCCTGGCGCAAATGTCATCACCTCCTAATTACAATGCAATTAAAGTGCCATCCTAGCACAACATTTTGCTGCAAACCGCATCTTTCAAAGTGCCCGCAAAGCCGAGCTATGGCAAATTTGCCAAGGACACCCTCATCGCGCGTTTTCTGAAATTCTGCAAAGTTGCGACCAAGGGAAACTCCCCTCAAAAGAAGGCCACAAAAAACACCCTGGCGCAAATGCCATCACCTCCTAATTACAATGCACTTAAAGTGCCATCCTAGCACAACATTTTGCTGCAAACCGCATCTTTCAAAGTGCCCGCAAAGCCGAGCTATGGCAAATTTGCCAAGGACACCCTCATCGCGCGTTTTCTGAAATTCTGCAAAGTTGCGACCAAGGGAAACTCCCCTCAAAAGAAGGCCACAAAAAACACCCTGGCGCAAATGCCATCACCTCCTAATTACAATGCACTTAAAGTGCCATCCTAGCACAACATTTTGCTGCAAACCGCATCTTTCAAAGTGCCCGCAAAGCCGAGCTATGGCAAATTTGCCAAGGACACCCTCATCGCGCGTTTTCTGAAATTCTGCAAAGTTGCGACCAAGGGAAACTCCCCTCAAAAGAAGGCCACAAAAAACACCCTGGCGCAAATGCCATCACCACCTAATTACAATGCAATTAAAGTGCCATCCTAGCACAACATTTTGCTGCAAACTGCATCTTTCAAAGTGCCCGCAAAGCCGAGCTATGGCAAATTTGCCAAGGACACCCTCATCGCGCGTTTTCTGAAATTCTGCAAAGTTGCGACCAAGGTAAACTCCCCTCAAAAGAAGGCCACAAAAAACACCCTGGCGCAAATGCCATCACCTCCTAATTACAATGCACTTAAAGTGCCATCCTAGCACAACATTTTGCTGCAAATCGCATCTTTCAAAGTGCCCGCAAAGCCGAGCTATGGCAAATTTACCAAGGACACCCTCATCGCGCGTTTTCTGAAATTCTGCAAAGTTGCGACCAAGGGAAACTCCCCTCAAAAGAAGGCCACAAAAAACACCCTGGCGCAAATGCCATCACCTCCTAATTACAATGCACTTAAAGTGCCATCCTAGCACAACATTTTGCTGCAAACCGCATCTTTCAAAGTGCCCGCAAAGCCGAGCTATGGCAAATTTGCCAAGGACACCCTCATCGCGCGTTTTCTAAAATTCTGCAAAGTTGCGACCAAGGGAAACTCCCCTCAAAAGAAGGCCACAAAAAACACCCTGGCGCAAATGCCATCACCTCCTAATTACAATGCACATAAAGTGCCATCCTAGCACAACATTTTGCTGCAAACCGCATCTTTCAAAGTGCCCGCAAAGCCGAGCTATGGCAAATTTGCCAAGGACACCCTCATCGCGCGTTTTCTAAAATTCTGCAAAGTTGCGACCAAGGGAAACTCCCCTCAAAAGAAGGCCACAAAAAACACCCTGGCGCAAATGCCATCACCTCCTAATTACAATGCAATTAAAGTGCCATCCTAGCACAACATTTTGCTGCAAACCGCATCTTTCAAAGTGCCCGCAAAGCCGAGCTATGGCAAATTTGCCAAGGACACCCTCATCGCGCGTTTTCTGAAATTCTGCAAAGTTGCGACCAAGGGAAACTCCCCTCAAAAGAAGGCCACAAAAAACACCCTGGCGCAAATGCCATCACCTCCTAATTACAATGCACTTAAAGTGCCATCCTAGCACAACATTTTGCTGCAAACCGCATCTTTCAAAGTGCCCGCAAAGCCGAGCTATGGCAAATTTGCCAAGGACACCCTCATCGCGCGTTTTCTGAAATTCTGCAAAGTTGCGACCAAGGGAAACTCCCCTCAAAAGAAGACCACAAAAAACACCCTGGCGCAAATGCCATCACCTCCTAATTACAATGCACTTAAAGTGCCATCCTAGCACAACATTTTGCTGCAAACCGCATCTTTCAAAGTGCCCGCAAAGCCGAGCTATGGCAAATTTGCCAAGGACACCCTCATCGCGCGTTTTCTGAAATTCTGCAAAGTTGCGACCAAGGGAAACTCCCCTCAAAAGAAGGCCACAAAAAACACCCTGGCGCAAATGCCATCACCACCTAATTACAATGCAATTAAAGTGCCATCCTAGCACAACATTTTGCTGCAAACTGCATCTTTCAAAGTGCCCGCAAAGCCGAGCTATGGCAAATTTGCCAAGGACACCCTCATCGCGTGTTTTCTGAAATTCTGCAAAGTTGCGACCAAGGTAAACTCCCCTCAAAAGAAGGCCACAAAAAACACCCTGGCGCAAATGCCATCACCTCCTAATTACAATGCACTTAAAGTGCCATCCTAGCACAACATTTTGCTGCAAATCGCATCTTTCAAAGTGCCCGCAAAGCCGAGCTATGGCAAATTTACCAAGGACACCCTCATCGCGCGTTTTCTGAAATTCTGCAAAGTTGCGACCAAGGGAAACTCCCCTCAAAAGAAGGCCACAAAAAACACCCTGGCGCAAATGCCATCACCTCCTAATTACAATGCACTTAAAGTGCCATCCTAGCACAACATTTTGCTGCAAACCGCATCTTTCAAAGTGCCCGCAAAGCCGAGCTATGGCAAATTTGCCAAGGACACCCTCATCGCGCGTTTTCTAAAATTCTGCAAAGTTGCGACCAAGGGAAACTCCCCTCAAAAGAAGGCCACAAAAAACACCCTGGCGCAAATGCCATCACCTCCTAATTACAATGCACATAAAGTGCCATCCTAGCACAACATTTTGCTGCAAACCGCATCTTTCAAAGTGCCCACAAAGCCGAGCTATGGCAAATTTGCCAAGGACACCCTCATCGCGCGTTTTCTGAAATTCTGCAAAGTTGCGACCAAGGGAAACTCCCCTCAAAAGAAGGCCACAAAAAACACCCTGGCGCAAATGCCATCACCTCGTAATTACAATGCACTTAAAGTGCCATCCTAGCACAACATTTTGCTGCAAACCGCATCTTTCAAAGTGCCCGCAAAGCCGAGCTATGGCAAATTTGCCAAGGACACCCTCATCGCGCGTTTTCTGAAATTCTGCAAAGTTGCGACCAAGGAAAACTCCCCTCAAAAGAAGGCCACAAAAAACACCCTGGCGCAAATGCCATCACCTCCTAATTACAATGCACTTAAAGTGCCATCCTAGCACAACATTTTGCTGCAAACCGCATCTTTCAAAGTGCCCGCAAAGCCGAGCTATGGCAAATTTGCCAAGGACACCCTCATCGCGCGTTTTCTGAAATTCTGCAAAGTTGCGACCAAGGGAAACTCCCCTCAAAAGAAGGCCACAAAAAACTCCCTGGCGCAAATGCCATCACCTCCCAATTAATATGCACTTAAAGTGCCATCCTAGGACAACATTTTGCTGCAAACCGCATCTTTCAAAGTGCCCGCAAAGCCGAGCTATGGTAAATTTGCCAAGGACACCCTCATCGCGCGTTTTCTGAAATTCTGCAAAGTTGCGACCAAGGGAAACTCCCCTCAAAAGAAGGCCACAAAAAACACCCTGGCGCAAATGCCATCACCTCCTAATTACAATGCACTTAAAGTGCCATCCTAGCACAACATTTTGCTGCAAACCGCATCTTTCAAAGTGCCCGCAAAGCCGAGCTATGGCAAATTTGCCAAGGACACCCTCATCGCGCGTTTTCTGAAATTCTGCAAAGTTGCGACCAAGGGAAACTCCCCTCAAAAGAAGGCCACAAAAAACACCCTGGCGCAAATGCCATCACCTCCTAATTACAATGCACTTAAAGTGCCATCCTAGCACAACATTTTGCTGCAAACCGCATCTTTCAAAGTGCCCGCAAAGCCGAGCTATGGCAAATTTCCCAAGGACACCCTCATCGCGCGTTTTCTGAAATTCTGCAAAATTGCGGCCAAGGGAAACTCCCCTCAAAAGAAGGCCACAAAAAACACCCTGGCGCAAATGCCATCACCTCCTAATTACAATGCACTTAAAGTGCCATCCTAGCACAACATTTTGCTGCAAACCGCATCTTTCAAAGTGCCCGCAAAGCCGAGCTATGGCAAATTTGCCAAGGACACCCTCATCGCGCGTTTTCTGAAATTCTGCAAAGTTTCGACCAAGGGAAACTCCCCTCAAAAGAAGGCCACAAAAAACACCTTGGCGCAAATGCCATCACCTCCTAATTACAATGCACTTAAAGTGCCATCCTAGCACAACATTTTGCTGCAAACCGCATCTTTCAAAGTGCCCGCAAAGCCGAGCTATGGCAAATTTGCCAAGGACACCCTCATCGCGCGTTTTCTGAAATTCTGCAAAGTTGCGACCAAGGGAAACTCCCCTCAAAAGAAGGCCACAAAAAACACCCTGGCGCAAATGCCATCACCTCCTAATTACAATGCACTTAAAGTGCCATCCTAGCACAACATTTTGCTGCAAACCGCATCTTTCAAAGTGCCCGCAAAGCCGAGCTATGGCAAATTTGCCAAGGACACCCTCATCGCGCGTTTTCTGAAATTCTGCAAAGTTGCGACCAAGGAAAACTCCCCTCAAAAGAAGGCCACAAAAAAAACCCTGGCGCAAATGCCATCACCTCCTAATTACAATGCACTTAAAGTGCCATCCTAGGACAACATTTTGCTGCAAACCGCATCTTTCAAAGTGCCCGCAAAGCCGAGCTATGGTAAATTTGCCAAGGACACCCTCATCGCGCGTTTTCTGAAATTCTGCAAAGTTGCGACCAAGGGAAACTCCCCTCAAAAGAAGGCCACAAAAAACACCCTGGCGCAAATGCCATCACCTCCTAATTACAATGCACTTAAAGTGCCATCCTAGCACAACATTTTGCTGCAAACCGCATCTTTCAAAGTGCCCGCAAAGCCGAGCTATGGCAAATTTGCCAAGGACACCCTCATCGCGCGTTTTCTGAAATTCTGCAAAGTTGCGACCAAGGGAAACTCCCCTCAAAAGAAGGCCACAAAAAACACCCTGGCGCAAATGCCATCACCTCCTAATTACAATGCACTTAAAGTGCCATCCTAGCACAACATTTTGCTGCAAACCGCATCTTTCAAAGTGCCCGCAAAGCCGAGCTATGGCAAATTTGCCAAGGACACCCTCATCGCGCGTTTTCTGAAATTCTGCAAAGTTGCGACCAAGGGAAACTCCCCTCAAAAGAAGGCCACAAAAAACACCCTGGCGCAAATGCCATCACCTCCTAATTACAATGCACTTAAAGTGCCATCCTAGCACAACATTTTGCTGCAAACCGCATCTTTCAAAGTGCCCGCAAAGCCGAGCTATGGCAAATTTGCCAAGGACACCCTCATCGCGCGTTTTCTGAAATTCTGCAAAGTTGCGACCAAGGGAAACTCCCCTCAAAAGAAGGCCACAAAAAACACCTTGGCGCAAATGCCATCACCTCCTAATTACAATGCACTTAAAGTGCCATCCTAGCACAACATTTTGCTGCAAACCGCATCTTTCAAAGTGCCCGCAAAGCCGAGCTATGGCAAATTTGCCAAGGACACCCTCATCGCGCGTTTTCTGAAATTCTGCAAAGTTGCGACCAAGGGAAACTCCCCTCAAAAGAAGGCCACAAAAAACACCCTGGCGCAAATGCCATCACCTCCTAATTACAATGCACTTAAAGTGCCATCCTAGCACAACATTTTGCTGCAAACCGCATCTTTCAAAGTGCCCGCAAAGCCGAGCTATGGCAAATTTGCCAAGGACACCCTCATCGCGCGTTTTCTGAAATTCTGCAAAGTTGCGACCAAGGGAAACTCCCCTCAAAAGAAGGCCAAAAAAAACACCCTGGCGCAAATGCCATCACCTCCTAATTACAATCCACTTAAAGTGCCATCCTAGCACAACATTTTGCTGCAAACCGCATCTTTCAAAGTGCCCGCAAAGCCGAGCTATGGCAAATTTACCAAGGACACCCTCATCGCGCGTTTTCTGAAATTCTGCAAAGTTGCGACCAAGGGAAACTCCCCTCAAAAGAAGGCCACAAAAAACACCCTGGCGCAAATGCCATCACCTCCTAATTACAATGCACTTAAAGTGCCATCCTAGCACAACATTTTGCTGCAAACCGCATCTTTCAAAGTGCCCGCAAAGCCGAGCTATGGCAAATTTGCCAAGGACACCCTCATCGCGCGTTTTCTAAAATTCTGCTAAGTTGCGACCAAGGGAAACTCCCCTCAAAAGAAGGCCACAAAAAACACCCTGGCGCAAATGCCATCACCTCCTAATTACAATGCACTTAAAGTGCCATCCTAGCACAACATTTTGCTGCAAACCGCATCTTTCAAAGTGCCCGCAAAGCCGAGCTATGGCAAATTTGCCAAGGACACCCTCATCGCGCGTTTTCTGAAATTCTGCAAAGTTGCGACCAAGGGAAACTCCCCTCAAAAGAAGGCCAGAAAAAACACCCTGGCGCAAATGCCATCACCTCCTAATTACAATGCACTTAAAGTGCCATCCTAGCACAACATTTTGCTGCAAACCGCATCTTTCAAAGTGCCCGCAAAGCCGAGCTATGGCAAATTTGCCAAGGACACCCTCATCGCGCGTTTTCTGAAATTCTGCAAAGTTGCGACCAAGGGAAACTCCCCTCAAAAGAAGGCCAGAAAAAACACCCTGGCGCAAATGCCATCACCTCCTAATTACAATGCACTTAAAGTGCCATCCTAGCACAACATTTTGCTGCAAACCGCATCTTTCAAAGTGCCCACAAAGCCGAGCTATGGCAAATTTGCCAAGGACACCCTCATCGCGCGTTTTCTGAAATTCTGCAAAGTTGCGACCAAGGGAAACTCCCCTCAAAAGAAGGCCAGAAAAAAAACCCTGGCGCAAATGCCATCACCTCCTAATTACAATGCACTTAAAGTGCCATCCTAGCACAACATTTTGCTGCAAACCGCATCTTTCAAAGTGCCCACAAAGCCGAGCTATGGCAAATTTGCCAAGGACACCCTCATCGCGCGTTTTCTGAAATTCTGCAAAGTTGCGACCAAGGGAAACTCCCCTCAAAAGAAGGCCAGAAAAAACACCCTGGCGCAAATGCCATCACCTCCTAATTACAATGCACTTAAAGTGCCATCCTAGCACAACATTTTGCTGCAAACCGCATCTTTCAAAGTGCCCACAAAGCCGAGCTATGGCAAATTTGCCAAGGACACCCTCATCGCGCGTTTTCTGAAATTCTGCAAAGTTGCGACCAAGGGAAACTCCCCTCAAAAGAAGGCCAGAAAAAACACCCTGGCGCAAATGCCATCACCTCCTAATTACAATGCACTTAAAGTGCCATCCTAGCACAACATTTTGCTGCAAACCGCATCTTTCAAAGTGCCCACAAAGCCGAGCTATGGCAAATTTGCCAAGGACACCCTCATCGCGCGTTTTCTGCAATTCTGCAAAGTTGCGACCAAGGGAAACTCCCCTCAAAAGAAGGCCAGAAAAAACACCCTGGCGCAAATGCCATCACCTCCTAATTACAATGCACTTAAAGTGCCATCCTAGCACAACATTTTGCTGCAAACCGCATCTTTCAAAGTGCCCACAAAGCCGAGCTATGGCAAATTTGCCAAGGACACCCTCATCGCGCGTTTTCTGAAATTCTGCAAAGTTGCGACCAAGGGAAACTCCCCTCAAAAGAAGGCCAGAAAAAACACCCTGGCGCAAATGCCATCACCTCCTAATTACAATGCACTTAAAGTGCCATCCTAGCACAACATTTTGCTGCAAACCGCATCTTTCAAAGTGCCCACAAAGCCGAGCTATGGCAAATTTGCCAAGGACACCCTCATCGCGCGTTTTCTGAAATTCTGCAAAGTTGCGACCAAGGGAAACTCCCCTCAAAAGAAGGCCAGAAAAAACACCCTGGCGCAAATGCCATCACCTCCTAATTACAATGCACTTAAAGTGCCATCCTAGCACAACATTTTGCTGCAAACCGCATCTTTCAAAGTGCCCACAAAGCCGAGCTATGGCAAATTTGCCAAGGACACCCTCATCGCGCGTTTTCTGAAATTCTGCAAAGTTGCGACCAAGGGAAACTCCCCTCAAAAGAAGGCCAGAAAAAACACCCTGGCGCAAATGCCATCACCTCCTAATTACAATGCACTTAAAGTGCCATCCTAGCACAACATTTTGCTGCAAACCGCATCTTTCAAAGTGCCCACAAAGCCGAGCTATGGCAAATTTGCCAAGGACACCCTCATCGCGCGTTTTCTGAAATTCTGCAAAGTTGCGACCAAGGGAAACTCCCCTCAAAAGAAGGCCAGAAAAAACACCCTGGCGCAAATGCCATCACCTCCTAATTACAATGCACTTAAAGTGCCATCCTAGCACAACATTTTGCTGCAAACCGCATCTTTCAAAGTGCCCACAAAGCCGAGCTATGGCAAATTTGCCAAGGACACCCTCATCGCGCGTTTTCTGAAATTCTGCAAAGTTGCGACCAAGGGAAACTCCCCTCAAAAGAAGGCCAGAAAAAACACCCTGGCGCAAATGCCATCACCTCCTAATTACAATGCACTTAAAGTGCCATCCTAGCACAACATTTTGCTGCAAACCGCATCTTTCAAAGTGCCCACAAAGCCGAGCTATGGCAAATTTGCCAAGGACACCCTCATCGCGCGTTTTCTGAAATTCTGCAAAGTTGCGACCAAGGGAAACTCCCCTCAAAAGAAGGCCAGAAAAAACACCCTGGCGCAAATGCCATCACCTCCTAATTACAATGCACTTAAAGTGCCATCCTAGCACAACATTTTGCTGCAAACCGCATCTTTCAAAGTGCCCACAAAGCCGAGCTATGGCAAATTTGCCAAGGACACCCTCATCGCGCGTTTTCTGAAATTCTGCAAAGTTGCGACCAAGGGAAACTCCCCTCAAAAGAAGGCCAGAAAAAACACCCTGGCGCAAATGCCATCACCTCCTAATTACAATGCACTTAAAGTGCCATCCTAGCACAACATTTTGCTGCAAACCGCATCTTTCAAAGTGCCCACAAAGCCGAGCTATGGCAAATTTGCCAAGGACACCCTCATCGCGCGTTTTCTGAAATTCTGCAAAGTTGCGACCAAGGGAAACTCCCCTCAAAAGAAGGCCAGAAAAAACACCCTGGCGCAAATGCCATCACCTCCTAATTACAATGCACTTAAAGTGCCATCCTAGCACAACATTTTGCTGCAAACCGCATCTTTCAAAGTGCCCACAAAGCCGAGCTATGGCAAATTTGCCAAGGACACCCTCATCGCGCGTTTTCTGAAATTCTGCAAAGTTGCGACCAAGGGAAACTCCCCTCAAAAGAAGGCCAGAAAAAACACCCTGGCGCAAATGCCATCACCTCCTAATTACAATGCACTTAAAGTGCCATCCTAGCACAACATTTTGCTGCAAACCGCATCTTTCAAAGTGCCCACAAAGCCGAGCTATGGCAAATTTGCCAAGGACACCCTCATCGCGCGTTTTCTGAAATTCTGCAAAGTTGCGACCAAGGGAAACTCCCCTCAAAAGAAGGCCAGAAAAAACACCCTGGCGCAAATGCCATCACCTCCTAATTACAATGCACTTAAAGTGCCATCCTAGCACAACATTTTGCTGCAAACCGCATCTTTCAAAGTGCCCACAAAGCCGAGCTATGGCAAATTTGCCAAGGACACCCTCATCGCGCGTTTTCTGAAATTCTGCAAAGTTGCGACCAAGGGAAACTCCCCTCAAAAGAAGGCCAGAAAAAACACCCTGGCGCAAATGCCATCACCTCCTAATTACAATGCACTTAAAGTGCCATCCTAGCACAACATTTTGCTGCAAACCGCATCTTTCAAAGTGCCCACAAAGCCGAGCTATGGCAAATTTGCCAAGGACACCCTCATCGCGCGTTTTCTGAAATTCTGCAAAGTTGCGACCAAGGGAAACTCCCCTCAAAAGAAGGCCAGAAAAAACACCCTGGCGCAAATGCCATCACCTCCTAATTACAATGCACTTAAAGTGCCATCCTAGCACAACATTTTGCTGCAAACCGCATCTTTCAAAGTGCCCACAAAGCCGAGCTATGGCAAATTTGCCAAGGACACCCTCATCGCGCGTTTTCTGAAATTCTGCAAAGTTGCGACCAAGGGAAACTCCCCTCAAAAGAAGGCCAGAAAAAACACCCTGGCGCAAATGCCATCACCTCCTAATTACAATGCACTTAAAGTGCCATCCTAGCACAACATTTTGCTGCAAACCGCATCTTTCAAAGTGCCCACAAAGCCGAGCTATGGCAAATTTGCCAAGGACACCCTCATCGCGCGTTTTCTGAAATTCTGCAAAGTTGCGACCAAGGGAAACTCCCCTCAAAAGAAGGCCAGAAAAAACACCCTGGCGCAAATGCCATCACCTCCTAATTACAATGCACTTAAAGTGCCATCCTAGCACAACATTTTGCTGCAAACCGCATCTTTCAAAGTGCCCACAAAGCCGAGCTATGGCAAATTTGCCAAGGACACCCTCATCGCGCGTTTTCTGAAATTCTGCAAAGTTGCGACCAAGGGAAACTCCCCTCAAAAGAAGGCCAGAAAAAACACCCTGGCGCAAATGCCATCACCTCCTAATTACAATGCACTTAAAGTGCCATCCTAGCACAACATTTTGCTGCAAACCGCATCTTTCAAAGTGCCCACAAAGCCGAGCTATGGCAAATTTGCCAAGGACACCCTCATCGCGCGTTTTCTGAAATTCTGCAAAGTTGCGACCAAGGGAAACTCCCCTCAAAAGAAGGCCAGAAAAAACACCCTGGCGCAAATGCCATCACCTCCTAATTACAATGCACTTAAAGTGCCATCCTAGCACAACATTTTGCTGCAAACCGCATCTTTCAAAGTGCCCACAAAGCCGAGCTATGGCAAATTTGCCAAGGACACCCTCATCGCGCGTTTTCTGAAATTCTGCAAAGTTGCGACCAAGGGAAACTCCCCTCAAAAGAAGGCCAGAAAAAACACCCTGGCGCAAATGCCATCACCTCCTAATTACAATGCACTTAAAGTGCCATCCTAGCACAACATTTTGCTGCAAACCGCATCTTTCAAAGTGCCCACAAAGCCGAGCTATGGCAAATTTGCCAAGGACACCCTCATCGCGCGTTTTCTGAAATTCTGCAAAGTTGCGACCAAGGGAAACTCCCCTCAAAAGAAGGCCAGAAAAAACACCCTGGCGCAAATGCCATCACCTCCTAATTACAATGCACTTAAAGTGCCATCCTAGCACAACATTTTGCTGCAAACCGCATCTTTCAAAGTGCCCACAAAGCCGAGCTATGGCAAATTTGCCAAGGACACCCTCATCGCGCGTTTTCTGAAATTCTGCAAAGTTGCGACCAAGGGAAACTCCCCTCAAAAGAAGGCCAGAAAAAACACCCTGGCGCAAATGCCATCACCTCCTAATTACAATGCACTTAAAGTGCCATCCTAGCACAACATTTTGCTGCAAACCGCATCTTTCAAAGTGCCCACAAAGCCGAGCTATGGCAAATTTGCCAAGGACACCCTCATCGCGCGTTTTCTGAAATTCTGCAAAGTTGCGACCAAGGGAAACTCCCCTCAAAAGAAGGCCAGAAAAAACACCCTGGCGCAAATGCCATCACCTCCTAATTACAATGCACTTAAAGTGCCATCCTAGCACAACATTTTGCTGCAAACCGCATCTTTCAAAGTGCCCACAAAGCCGAGCTATGGCAAATTTGCCAAGGACACCCTCATCGCGCGTTTTCTGAAATTCTGCAAAGTTGCGACCAAGGGAAACTCCCCTCAAAAGAAGGCCAGAAAAAACACCCTGGCGCAAATGCCATCACCTCCTAATTACAATGCACTTAAAGTGCCATCCTAGCACAACATTTTGCTGCAAACCGCATCTTTCAAAGTGCCCACAAAGCCGAGCTATGGCAAATTTGCCAAGGACACCCTCATCGCGCGTTTTCTGAAATTCTGCAAAGTTGCGACCAAGGGAAACTCCCCTCAAAAGAAGGCCAGAAAAAACACCCTGGCGCAAATGCCATCACCTCCTAATTACAATGCACTTAAAGTGCCATCCTAGCACAACATTTTGCTGCAAACCGCATCTTTCAAAGTGCCCACAAAGCCGAGCTATGGCAAATTTGCCAAGGACACCCTCATCGCGCGTTTTCTGAAATTCTGCAAAGTTGCGACCAAGGGAAACTCCCCTCAAAAGAAGGCCAGAAAAAACACCCTGGCGCAAATGCCATCACCTCCTAATTACAATGCACTTAAAGTGCCATCCTAGCACAACATTTTGCTGCAAACCGCATCTTTCAAAGTGCCCACAAAGCCGAGCTATGGCAAATTTGCCAAGGACACCCTCATCGCGCGTTTTCTGAAATTCTGCAAAGTTGCGACCAAGGGAAACTCCCTCAAAAGAAGGCCAGAAAAAACACCCTGGCGCAAATGCCATCACCTCCTAATTACAATGCACTTAAAGTGCCATCCTAGCACAACATTTTGCTGCAAACCGCATCTTTCAAAGTGCCCACAAAGCCGAGCTATGGCAAATTTGCCAAGGACACCCTCATCGCGCGTTTTCTGAAATTCTGCAAAGTTGCGACCAAGGGAAACTCCCCTCAAAAGAAGGCCAGAAAAAACACCCTGGCGCAAATGCCATCACCTCCTAATTACAATGCACTTAAAGTGCCATCCTAGCACAACATTTTGCTGCAAACCGCATCTTTCAAAGTGCCCACAAAGCCGAGCTATGGCAAATTTGCCAAGGACACCCTCATCGCGCGTTTTCTGAAATTCTGCAAAGTTGCGACCAAGGGAAACTCCCCTCAAAAGAAGGCCAGAAAAAACACCCTGGCGCAAATGCCATCACCTCCTAATTACAATGCACTTAAAGTGCCATCCTAGCACAACATTTTGCTGCAAACCGCATCTTTCAAAGTGCCCACAAAGCCGAGCTATGGCAAATTTGCCAAGGACACCCTCATCGCGCGTTCTCTGAAATTCTGCAAAGTTGCGACCAAGGGAAACTCCCCTCAAAAGAAGGCCAGAAAAAACACCCTGGCGCAAATGCCATCACCTCCTAATTACAATGCACTTAAAGTGCCATCCTAGCACAACATTTTGCTGCAAACCGCATCTTTCAAAGTGCCCACAAAGCCGAGAGCTATGGCAAATTTGCCAAGGACACCCTCATCCATCGCGCGTTTTCTGAAATTCTGCAAAGTTGCGACCAAGGGAAACTCCCCTCAAAAGAAGGCCGGCGGTATCGATTCTATTGCAATTCAAAGTACATCTGCTTGGAAAACCACGATACACACTCACGGAACGCTTGCTTGCGAATTTAACCGACCTGCGATTTCTCTTTGGCCCGTAAAAATGGCTTAGAAACTTCGAAGGTCTTCCACCTTGCTGCCTGGCCCTTCTCGCCAGTTCCCTCCCGGCCGGCCGTGTCTGAGTCACGCATCACGCTAGCACACACGATACGTATACGTATGAAAGATTATTATGGGATGTCTCAGAAATTTTTGCAGCGGAGGATGTTAAGGCCGCCCATTTCAAGAAAATATTAAGAGTCTAGAAAGAAGTTCTAATTTCCAATACTGACACATGCCGAAGTTTAGCA
>CAXHUQ010001134.1:0-14644 GCA_964020085.1 Micromussa lordhowensis
TATGAAAGAAGTTATGTATATGTAATCTTTCAAATGTGTAAATAACAAAGAATTTGAGATATAAGCGTGACATTGCCTCTTTAATGTATGCTCATAGATTAAAACTTATTAATTGAATAATACACATGAAATCATACAGACAATATCAAATGCGTCCTGTAGGTACATTTGTATTTGTATGTGCATATATATGTGTTATATAAACAGGTTTTTGTCTCTTTAAGAAGTGTGCTTGAAAATACTAGACTATATACATTGTACAGCTATTCACATAAAGGATAACTTTGAACGAATTTTAACATGCGACGTTCTCTTGTGGCCTGACTTTTAGAATAATATAGAATAGAAAAATATTATGTGAAGACTGGATTGATCTAAATGATAGTCTAGTAGTGGCTACAGATCGCCACTGTTTGATTGGCTGAATACTAACTGCATGTGTATGTACATGGTTGAATAAAGAGCACCCCACGAGCTATTCCTCTCAATAGCTATTAATCATCAATTCTCAGATGGCTGAGAAAACTTTCAGAACAAACTGCTAGCTGGAAAAATTGAGAGAATACCATGATAAAAAAATCAAATATGTTCTACAAAATCTGAACTTTTATATATTTTTTCATAAAGAATTCTATCTAAATAATTACCTAGTATTCAGCTAGGTTGCTGTATAAACTAAGTTTTTCAACAAAGCATGCATATTTTGTGTTACTTTTCTTTTCCAAGCTGGCAGAAGGCTGGGAAGAGCTCAGCCGGCTGGTAAAAGAGAGGCACATTTTTTCAACAAGAAAAAAAAATCTTAAACATATTTCTTTCTTTCATATTTACACACTATTTGATCTAGATATCGATTGAGTTATTATATATATATATATATATATATATATATATATGGTCATTGTTCGTTTTCATATACATGATGCATAGCAACCACCATCTACATTTTTTTCAATCGGATGACAACGCATTGTGGCTGACAGTCAATAGATTTAGATGTGAAAGCGTTTTGTAAATTTTTAAGCGTGTCAACAGTTTAAAGTTTTTTTTAGAATGCTTTCGGTTAGATTGTATTAAACCTTTTGTTGTTGCTTTTTTTTTCAATCGTCGTTTTACCTATGTAAATAGCCACATGTTTTTGACCATTCGCATGTGTTTTACTTATTTGATAATACGTTTTACAAGTGTTCTTTTTGTGGTTTATTTATAGTAATACTAATAAATGATATACACATATGCGTTTTTCGAGTGTTTTTATTATTTCAATATAAAAAATAATTACAAATATCAACTCAAGCAAAAAGAGTTTGAAACACTTTATTCAACCTATAAATAGTTTTCGTCCAAAACACACCATAAAGAACAAAAAACTCAAGAATTGTGACATAACCTTAAAAAGAAAAATATTAGTGAACGCAGTGGCTTCAGATTCCGATGCTTACTAAAACATGTGTTTGCTCAATGATATCAATAGCTCATATAGAAGTGTGGCCAAATGACTATTGCATCATTAATCTTACATGATCATCAAAACTTCTATAACCCAACTTCTTTAATGAGATCTGGTCCAAAGTAGAATCGGGTATTGGGTACAAATAATATTTTAATGAGTAATAATACTAATGTTAACAAAAACTTCGCACTTACAACCACATGACTGGAATAGAAAATAAGACGCTCGTAAAAGACAACTTAGATTTTTAATGGAAAATTTACATGCGTAATTTCCTATTTGATTTCCTTTTTGTATTCTTATAAGGCTTTATTTCTATCAATTTTACGTAAAAAAATACATATAAAAACAGTACATTTCTTTGCTTATCCTATATTCATATAGAAATCGTTGAATACCTGATGACCTTTCGCACATGTAATAGCGTATCATCCAAATTGAAAGTAAAAAAAAAACTACTTTCATTTGAAATTTATACATTTTCCTTTAGTACAATAGAAGCGTTGCTTTACTAAACCGGCTCCCAGCCTAGATTTTCAAAAACAAAATGTATGTGTTAAACATGAAATAAATTAAAATTCTAGATGGAGCCTACAATTGCGAACACTTTCCAATCACCTTACAATTCGTCATAGCCTTTCAATTACAATATTTGATTTTTTTTCTTTTTGTATATTTCAGGAAATTAGATATTTCTTTGATACACTATTACCATACATCTACATGTAAATAATGACAAATGGTGAACACAGTTGATGTCAAGAACAAAGTATCTGTTTTTTTAATCACCTTTAAACCATCTTTGGCGCTAAGAATTCGAGGGGTGGCAGTTGTTTCTTTGTTGTTCTCTGTGGATTGCTCGTTATATCAAAGTGTGGCTCCAACCTTTCCAAACTGGAAAAAGCAGTGTCTTTTAAAACCTTTTTCAAAGGTTGGATATGACGTCGTTTAAGGATGGCTTCTGGTTTCTCTCCGCAGCTTATCGTTAATGCCCGACCACGTGTTTTCAGGTTGTTCCGGCATAGGAGACAGTGCATACTTTATAAAGGATAAGTGTTCTTCCTCTGACATCACTGGGTATTTCGCAGCAGCATCCGTTTGCGCTGACATATTGGGGGTCGTTGAACTGGCATCAGAGAGTCTACTACACGAGTTTTCTCTCAACATTAATGTTGACAGCGGAGACGTCATGAGTTCGCGGTTTACATTCGTGTCATTGTCACGTGGCAAGGATGAAGATCGTCCAGACTCAATACGCGAAGTCGTTTCAATATCAACGAGGCTTGGTTTCGGTGAAGCCCAACGTAACGATTTTGTACGCCTTGAACGTGAGCGTGCATTTTTCCCTTCAGATTCAGTCTCGGCATTTGAATTTAGGCTACTGTTACTACCTCCAAAAGCACCGCGTGTTAGCACCTTGCGAAGTAAGTCCTGTTTAGGTGGAGAGCACGAAAGTGCTGTTGAGACATTTGCCTGAAAACGTCTCGCAAGAGATTTCGGGGAAGCGTTTGGAGAATTTCCTTTTTGAATCGGTATTGCCTCAGCGCTTTTGCTGGTAAATTTCGTTATCGGGGCTGACAAACACGAAGTTTTTCCAGTGTTCTTGTAGGTTTTTCGAAGTGGTGGTAATTCAGTAGAGTCACTATTGCTTTCTTTTTGTAGAACTTTAGGCGTTGGCGGTCTGTCACGAAACGATTTAAGATGCTCATCAAAAGAGACATCATTGTCTTCTATGTAAACGTGCGGCTGTGTATTAAAGCGCACGAGCTTCGGGCTTTTCTTTGCACTCTCTGTAGATTTAGGTGCGGCTTTTGGCGTCTTTGACGTTGAAAATATGGAGCAGTGTTCCTGGCGCGACTCATCATCGGCATGGCACACATATTGCACTTGTTCCTTGCGACTGAAGTAGCGGATATTCTTCAGTATAGTCTTCTGTTCTTCCGTATCCATAGTTCTGCCGCTGTGTGGTATCGTTTCCGTTACCATGATTGAACCAGTTCTTTTATACCTTGTTTGTTTAAAAAAAAATATAGTTTTGGCTGTCAAATTGTTAAATATGGTCCTTTAACTTTTATTTCCTTTTTCTTTTATAGATTCAGTTTATAATACGCTCCGAATATATCTAAATGTTTCACAACTGCTTGAAAATGTTAGTCAACTTGTAGGTTGTTTAACTGCCACTGTGTCTCTGCTTTCAATCTGGAGTGAGACGCCTTATATAGCCATTGGCGAACCTGAATGACTGATTCGTGGCCTCATTCATACGAGCAGTGAGGACATACGACACTCTGCAGAACTGTTACATTTGCTATCAATTCGTAGAAATGATTCAATAGGCTAGTTAAGTGTGTTTTGATTGTCTAACAGTGTCTCTTGTTCATGTCCTTCTCAAGGGCATGTTCACTTCTGATTTCATTCTCTCTCTCTCTCTCTCTCTATCTCTCTCTGAGGTCATTTCATTGAAAGAGTTTGCGAAGAGAATTTACTTTGATGATGTTACTAGAATTTATCATATCTATCAAATATGATGTAGCACTTACTTTTTCTTTTTATAACCATATTACAATTATTACACATTTTACGAAAATGTGTTTCAACCAACAATTAGAAACATCAGAAAAGTAGATTCATCGACTTCAATAAGTTAATTGACTGAAAAATACTTCATAAACTTGCTTGATTTGTAAAAGAAATTATTACAACGATACCATTGAAATATTTTAAAATTTCGATATCTTGTTTATGTGTGACATGCTAAATTATGTACCTAATGTATCATGTATGACGTGCTAAATTACTTAAATAACGCATCATTACTTAATTTCAGACAAATATGTCTCGGAAATCCCGTCTGACTGAAGAAAGGATGACGCTTTTTTTATGGATTCCTTGTCCTTTTCAAATACAAAGCACTGCCTAAAGGCAATGTTTTGAGCTGGATCATTCATTGTCATAACTTCTTAGTGCTAGGAGTGTGTAGTTATAGCCAATCGCTTCATATCAAACTCTGAAGAAAAAAAAACGTGCCGCCCAAAGTTACACATGTGAGTAATAATGTCAACTTTGGCATTCTTGACCTCTGACTGATTACGATTCTTGTAATTAAGGTCGTGATGTTTATTAATTTCTTAATTTTCAAGGAGTGTTCACGGCTTTTTGTTATGTACATGTATACGATATTATGTAAAAGGGTGTTAGTTGAAAGCAAATTGGTATCTATTATACCTTGGTCACTTGTAATATGTATGTCGTACAGTGAAAAATACTGATGATTTTGTTTCAGGTATAAACTACATTAGCTTGTTATCTCATAATCATTAATTTCCGTTTTTATTTGCGATTTGGGTTTGTATAATTTTCAAAAATTTGTTTTGACCGAATCTGGTTTAATTTTGCAATATCGTTTCTAAGAATCATTCTTTGAATGTTGCGCATGGTAGGTGCTTAGAGTATGATATGTGTTTACGAAAACTTTCAATTGGATAAGTCATGATTCGGTCTAGACATACAACAAGTAGAAATCTTTGTTAAGAGCATAACAATTATTCTCTTTTTATTCTCAGGAATGGCTCAAAGGTATTGACATTTGGGTCAAGTTCTGATTGTTTAAAAAAACCCAAGGCATTTATGGTATTCCAGATTGTCACAAATAACTCCATATATGTAGTGTCGAAAATCGAGCAAACTTCTACCTGTTTATATAGTTTAAAGTTTTGTATTATTTATAACAACCCCGAACAACGTTTCATTGTAAATCTAAAACACAATTTTATGTATTTCTGTATTGAAATCAAAGGTCTCTTCAAATGGTACCTTTGTATCTAACATACACTGCTGGCTCAGATTACACGTATCGTCGGTTTTTTTGCGTAGCGGCGAATATGTTTTTTTTTTCATGTTTTGAGATATTGCCAAAATAACAAATCACGAAATTCTAACTAAAACATAAACAAAATAAATAATTTTAAAGGGAAAGCATTTTAACTTCAGTTATTCATATAGGTACCTAAACGCTAAATTGTAATAACGAATTGAGATAAAAATTTGTTTGTTTACTTACTGAAATTAAGTAAACAACGTATTCGTCACTTCGCAAAAAATGTAGTTTTTATGAAATATCTCAGCACCTGTTATGGATACAGCCTAGATTTCTTTTTACAATTATTTCTCCTTATTAAATTATATTTGAATATGGTGTTAGCTCAAAATCGTAAAAGCCTCATATTCGCCACTACGCCAAAAAATGGACGATATATATATATATATATATATATATATATATATATATATAGCGTCGCAGATTATATAACAAAAAATGTTGGCGGCGCATAGAATTCCATGGAAATCTCGAGGATATAGACTGATTGTACATTGACTGCAAGGGTAGTCTCTTTTTGAGCTCGGACACCCTCTTTTAAAGCAGCAACCTCCCAGTTAGCACACAAGATTTTGCCCACGTATAATATGCATGGGTTTTACGTGGGAACTAGGTGGGACGTGGGACAAGGGAAACCCCACGCATAATATGCGCATTTTATGCGTGGGCATTCCCACAGTGGGTTTTTCCCATGCATATTATGCGTCTTTTTTCCCACGTAAAATATGCGCATTATTGCCCACGCATAAAATGCGCATTTTATGCGTGGGCATTCCCACAGCGGGGTTTGCCCATGCATAATATGCATGTTTTTTCCCACGCATTTTATGCGCATTTTTGCCCATGCATAAAATGCGCATTTTTTACGTGGGCATTCCCACAGCGGGGTTTGCCCATGCATAATATGCGTATTTTTTCCCCACGTATATTATGCGCATTTTTTCCCACGCATAAAATGCGTGGAAAAATGTGGGCATTCCCACCGTGGGTTTGCCCATGTATGCGCATTTTTTCCCGCGCATAAAATGCGCATTTTATGCGTGGGCATTCCCACCGTGGGTTTTGCCCATGCATAATATGCGTGTTTTTTCCCACGTATATTATGCGCCTTTTTTCCCACGCATAAAATGCGTGGGAAAAAATGTGGGCATTCCCACCGTGGGTTTGCCCATGCATAATATGCGTGGGTTTTCCCATGTATATTATGCGCATTTTTTCCCACGCATAAAATGCGCATTTTATGCGTGGGCATTCCCACCGTGGGTTTTGCCCATGCATAATATGCGTGGTTTTTCCCACGTATATTATGCGCCTTTTTCCCACGCATAAAATGCGTGGGAGAAAAAGTGGGCATTCCCACAGTGTTTTTGCCCATGCATAATATGCGTTTTTTTTCCCACGTATATTATGCGCATTTTTTCCCACGCATAAAATGTGTGGGAAAAAATGTGGGCATTCCCACCTTGGGGTTTGCCCATGCATAATATGCTTGCTTTTTCCCACGTATATTAAGCGTTTTTTTTCCCACGCATAAAATGCGCATTTGTTAATGTGGGCATTCCCACCGTCTTTTTGCCCATGCATAATATGCGTGGTTTTTCCCACGTATATTATACACATTTCTTCCCACGCATAAAATGCGTATTTCTTCACGTGGGCATGCCCATCATGGGTTTACCCATGCATAATATGCGTCTTTTTTCCCACGTATATTATGCGCATTTTTTCCTACGCATAAAATGTGTCGGAAAAAATGTGGGCATTCCCAACGTGGGGTTTGCCCATGCATAATATGCGTCTTTTTTTCTAAAGTATATTATAAGCATTTCTTCCCACACATAAAATGCGTATTTCTTCATGTGGGCATGCCCACCGTGTGTTTGCCCATGCATAATATGCGTCTTTTTCTCCCACGTATATTATAAGCATTTCTTCCCACGCATAAAATGCGCATGTTTTTATGTGTGCATTCCCACATTGTTTTTTCCCATGCATAATATGCGTCTTTTTTCCCACGTATCTTGTGCGCATTTTTTCACACGCGTAAAATGCGCATTTCTTCCCTATGCTTTTTACCATGCCTAATATTTTTTTTTCGCCCATGTCTACGCATTTTTCCCCTACATGAAATAATAATTTCTGACATTCATATTCATAAAGAATACATTGTCATGCATTTAATGCCTTTGCAAAGGCACATGAATTATGCGCATTTTTTCTACGTCTTCTTGCCCTATTATCTTATACGTGTGTAATTCCAAATGTATAATGTAAATTCTTTTCCCCCTACATATATCGCATTTTCATTCCAAAGTAAATTTATAATTCAAAAAAAAGAATTTTTCTTCTTTGCAAAATGTACTCTTACAAGCAGAAATATTTCTTTCTACCAAAACCAAAATTTCTTACTACAATTTTCTTATTTAAGTATATTTCTTTTTTCACACCAAAAACTTATCCTTATCTATCATTTCTTACAATCCTTTGGAATGAAAAGGCCATAAAATGAAATGTAATAAATTAATTGACTTCAAAGTATTTTTCATGACTATTAAACATCAATTTTTTTAGACTGCTGACAACATTGAAAGGCTTCATTTTAAATACGAATATTTATTCGTCTATTTTTTCTCTTTATATCTTTCTTTACACCTTTAACATAAGAATCAATCATCAAACACGCATGTAACATTTATTTACAAAACTCATTATACCTCTCAATTTTTAGTCGGCCTCTTATTCCTTTACAAATCCACAATAAGTGGCCAATGACTTGCCTAAGAAACTTTTTCCACGCATATCCAAATAAAATTTTTAAAGACAAACTAATTTACCATTCATTTCTTAAATCTCTTCCATATGAACTGCATTATCAAATTTACATACTTTTTACTAGAACACCTTCTTAATAAATCCTACGCAAGAAATTCGCTCAAAAAAGAAATATCTTCCAATCACATTCAGTTATACCTTATGATATGAAACATTACACAGCAAAAAGAAAAAGTTTTTTCCAATCAATAAATGACAAAAACATTAAATCATGTATTCTAACCTGACTAACACGACTTTCCACATTTCAACGCAATCATTTACTGTCTTTACTGTCTCTGTATGAAGAAATATATCTTGAAAGAACACTTTCTCAACATAATGCCTCTGTCTCTTTCTGCATTAATACAAAAAATTGTTACACGTCTTCTAAACTTCTCTTTCTCCAATTATCCCTTTTCCTTGTACATTGTCTTGTCCTTCTTCTCCGAATTAATCAATCACCATTCCATTACTTGAAGTCCACGCGTGCACTTGACTTGGCGTCCCTTCAATCCCATCACAGAATTTCTGCATTGTGTCTTTTGAAGCCTATGTGTATCTGAAAAGAGAAATAAAATTTCAAATAAAATGTAATTTCACCAACTTTTACAAAAAAGACATACTTTTATAATTACATATCTGTCATGTGCGAACACTTATACTCTGCCATGGCTGAAAGTTAATTATCAAAAATTCATTTGACATCAATGATATCTGCTTAAACCAATTATTACCAAAAGTAAGTACAACATGCATGAAGCAAGATGTACCAAATTTCCCAAGTTTCCATCTTTTTATCATTTAAGATTGATTAACGTACATCAATGTCCACACGTGTATGCTGGAAAACATGAAAATCATCTTTAAAAACATAGAAATATACAGCAGGGAGTAACATAAGGGTCGGCAATCCCCGTAATTTCGAGACAGAATTACTATTACCGAGGCAGAATCGAAACACCCTCATCAACCTATTAAGGCATAATTTGGTGGCCTTTTCTTACAATAATAAACAACTGTTCTCAAGTTACCGAGACAGATATTGATTTACCGATGCAGAAATCAAGGACCCTCGTTAATGTACCGAGACAGAATTCTGGCTTATGTTACACCCGGTCGACCAAGACCCCCCCTAGACTAGTGGCGTTACCTGTCGGCCGTGCTGATGGAGTAGGACTTGCGCACTAGAGACTTGTCCACAAGCAACACACAATCGGCCCTTCCTCTCCTGATCAGCGTGTCCTGAAAACACATGTGTGCACAGCGCTTTAATATTTAAAACTAGCATATCAATTCCATTTATACTTAAGAGTAGACAGTAAACGCGTTACATTTTGTTCAAGACTTTTTCTTTTGGAACCACCCCCCCCCCCCCCCTAATATAACAAATTGATATCTGGTAGTGCAAAACTGCCCTAATAAGATGACACATAAATTGGGGCAACAGAAAGAAACTCATCTACCAATCAATGCGGAAGTAAGTTGCAAAATATGTAGTTGATGAATTCCATACAACTTATGAAGTTCTAACAGGCCTGTAAACCCCATATCCGAATCAGGCTTAGTAAAAAAAGTTATGGCCGTTCAAAAAGTGCTCCAAAGCGAAAATGTCGGATTTTCCGAAAATTACTAAGTCCAGCGGGTCGGCCATGGGGGTGGGGCCTATAAGGGGCACTACCTCAAACTTTTTTATTTTATATTTCGATTGTACCTATTAAGATGCATTCTTTTCCGAAAACCGTAAAGATCGAACCACAAATAATGGAGCTAAGTCATGTCAAAGTTGAAAAAAAATGGAAAAACCAAGATTTCTCTCATTTTTGTGACGTCATGACTCAATATGGTAATAGGTACTGGCACGTTTCTTTTGCCCAACTTGTTCTACGATATGTGAAGAACATTTACCAATAAATACATAACCCTTACCTCCCTCACCAACAAATTTATGACTGTTCAAAAAGTCGAGAAAATCCATTTTTTCCCAAAAAATCGAGGTTTTTGGCTATTTATGACGTCATGACACATGACACACCCACAAAACTATATATATTCTCAAAGGTGTTAATAATATCTATCATTTGAAGCACTTTGCATCACTAATATTCCATAAACTATTCCATTATTAGCCAAAAACCTCCATTTTTTATGATTATTTATGTACATTTTCAAAGGCGCCCCTACACACCCGGAAGTAAGAATAACCTCTGGTAAGCCTTTCATTTTTTTTATATAGTGCATAAGAAATACTTTAAGTTTCATACGGGTATATTAAACGTCAAAAAAGTAATGGTCTGCTGAAAATTTGGCCCGGGAGCCAAATTTCCGACTTTTTCAGATTTCGGGGGTAGGGAAAAATATTTTGGCCAAGAAATTTTTATTTTTCGTGTTACAGACTTCGTTTATACATTTTTATAATCAGAATATATGTATATAATCAAAGAACAAACAATATTTGCCACGTCTTCCTTACTTTTTGAGAAATTCGTAATGAAAGTTGAATTTTGGAAAAAAAATGAAATTCCAAAAAGACAGGTTTTTTCAAAAAAAAAATATGTTTCATGTAAAATATCCCAGCTTTTTTGTCTGTTTATTGTGAGAAACATATAGATACACATTTCTGCCAAGTTACAACCCTCAACCCCTAAAAGCAATGGAGGAATTTAACATTTTCACTTCCGGTTCCGAAAATTTCTAAGTCCAGCGGGCCGGCCCCCAAGGGTGGGGCTTATAAGGGGTACTACCTCAATTAATTTTATTTATTATTTCGATTATACCTATTAAGATGCATTATTTTCCGGAATTCCGTAAAGGTCGAACCAGAAATAATGGAGATATATAACGTAAAAGTTGAAAAAAATGGAAAAAGTACGATTTTGGCTATTTTCATGACGTCATGACGCAAAATGGAAATAGGTACCTATACGTTTCTTTTAATTAACGTTTACTACTATGTATGCTGAACGTTTTGCAACAAACATAGAGGCCCTACCTCTATTACCAACGGAGGAATTCCCAATCAAAATTTCGAGAAAATTCACTTTTTTCTTGAAAATTCGATGTTTTTGACAATTTTTGACGTCATGACACATGACACACCCATAACACTATATATATTCTGAAATGTATTTATGATATCTATCATCTAAACTACATTGCAGCACTTAAGTCGCATAAACATTTTCGTTATTAGCAAAAAACCTCCAATTTTTCCGACTATTTTGGTACATTTTCAAAGGCGCCTCTGCACACCCGAAAGTAAGAATAAGCTCTGGTAAGCATTTCATTTTTATCCTCATATAGTGAATAAAAAATACTGCAAGATTTATAAGTGTATCTTTAAAAACAAAAAAGTAATGGTCTGCTGAAAAGTGGGTCAGAGAGCAAAATTTTCGACTTTTTTCGATTTGGGGGTAGGGAAAAATTTTTTGGCCAAGAAATTTTTATTTTTCATGCTACAGACTTCGTTTATACCTTTTTATAATCTGTATACATATATCTAGCCAACTAACAAATAATATTTACCACGTTATCTTTGCTTTTTGAGGAATTAGTACTCAAAGTTGAAATTTCGAAAAAAAAATGAAAACAAAAAATATCGATTTTTTCGAAAAAAAATTATGTTTCATGTAAAATATCCCATATTTTATATCTTATTTATTTAAGGAACATAGGGATACATATTTGTGCCAAGTTACAGCCCTCAATCCCGGAAACTGATGACGCTATTCAACTTTCAATTTCCCGTACCCCGAAAAATGGCCCCGAAAACCTGCATTTTTTCAACTTTTCTCCCTTGTTCCTTAGAGTATTTTAATGTTTTTTATACCAAAATGTAGGTATATTACTGCGTTAACAGGCGCAAAATACTGCAGTTTGATAACGTGTAGGAGGATCTCGTAATCATATGTGCAAGGGGTGCAAGTGACCCCCAAACAAGCCAAATCGATAGTGGTGGAAGCCATACAGAATCAAGCTGTCATTTTTTTATTTTTCATCGGAGAGCCAAGATTTTGGTACCTGCATGTAAGGGAAGGTAAGCCCTAACTGTTTTAAAAGAATAAATCGATGTTGTGTGATCCAATTGTTTTTGCCGCGAAGAGCAGGCCTCATCACATCAATAATGACAAGTGCGTGGCGTATGAATACAAAACTTTTTGAAAACAAATGAAAGCTGCAAGGACTGTAAAGAGTATTTGACATAACTTGGACGTAATTTACATTGAAGAAAAAATAATAAGTTTGTATGTCAAAGCACTTACAAAGATACAATTTGGAAAGTTTGTTGGAACTATGTGTTCGAAAACCCAATCACTCTTTTTTCCGTACTGGTCCAACTACGCCAAATTCAGGTGAAAAAAAACTGGCGATAATTCAACTACGTGACGTAGTGTTGGAAGTCACTTTTGTATTTACAAACTTTCGACCAATCAGATTGCTTGATTATTTTAGAAAGTTTAGAGACTAGTCAACTTTCAGTAAATATAAATATAAAGCCAATGTAAATTTTTAGAAAATAAAGAATATCTTTTGAAAGCAATCTAAATTTAGGTAATCCAATATGTATATATTGATCCCTTTTATGATCTTTAAAAGTTTTAATTTTCAAATAATGACATCACGTAAAAAAAGAGAATTTTACAATTTTGCCAAACCAGGAAGTGAATTGCACGTCGAATGAAGCATATTTTGAACAGTTCTTTCAAGTTGTATAATGACTATTAAATATTTGCGCTGTATATTAAATAGATGCACTATTAAATAGATGCACTGTATAAATTAACTTTTAATTTAATTTTGGTTTAGAACGGTAATTGTAAGCGGTTTAAGCTTTCCGTCGGTAAGGAATTACTCATCCGAAAATAGAGCGCTGCCCTCGTATATTGCAAAAGCAAAACTTTACATAAACATTGACCAAACTTTGCCCCAACTTTCTCCCAACTTTACCTAAACTTTGCCCAAACTTTCTCCCAACTTTACCTTAACTTTGTCCCAACTTTGACCAAGTTTTCACCCAACTTTACCTAAACTTTGCCCAAACTTTGGCTAAACTTTCTCCCAACTTTACCTTAACTTTGTCCCAACTTTGACCAAGTTTTCTCCCAACTTTACCTAAACTTTGCCCAAACTTTGGCTAAACTTTCTCCAAACTTTACCTTAACTTTGTCCCAACTTTGACCAAGTTTTCTTCAAACTTTACCTAAACTTTGCCCAAACTTTGGCTAAACTTTCTCCCAACTTTACCTTAACTTTGTCCGTACTTTGACTAAGTTTTCTCCCAACTTTACCTAAACTTTTCCCAAACTTTGGCTAAACTTTCTCCAAACTTTACCTTAACTTTGTCCCAACTTTGACCAAGTTTTCTCCGAACTTTACCTAAACTTTGCCCAATCTTTGGCTAAACTTTCTCCCAACTTTACCTTAACTTTGTCCCAACTTTGACCAATTTTTCTCCCAACTTTACCTAAACTTTGCCTAAACTTTGGCTAAACTTTCTTTAAACTTTACCTTAACTTTGTCCCAACTTTGACCAATTTTTCTCCAAACTTTACCTAAACTTTGGCCAAACTTTGGCTAAACTTTCTCCGAACTTTAGCTTAACTTTGTTTCAACTTTGACCAAGTTTTCTCCCAACTTTACCTTAACTTTGTCCCAACTTTGACCAAGTTTTCTCCCAACTTTACCTAAACTTTGCCCAAACTTTGGCTAAACTTTCTCCAAACTTTACCTTAACGTTGTCCAAACTTTGACCAAGTTTTCTCCAAACTTTACCTAAACTTTGCCCAAACTTTGGCCAAACTTTCTCCCAACTTTACCTTAACTTTGTCCAAACTTTGACCAAGTTTTCTCCAAACTTTACCTAAACTTTGGCCAAACTTTGGCTAAACTTTCTCCCAACTTTAGCTTAACTTTGTCCCAACTTTGACCAAATTTTCTCCCAACTTTACCTTAACTTTGTCCCAACTTTGACCAAGTTTTCTCCGAACTTTACCTAAACTTTGCCCAAACTTTGGCTAAACTTTCTCCCAACTTTACCTTAACTTTGTCCCAACTTTGACCAATTTTTCTCCCATCTTTACCTAAACTTTGCCTAAACTTTGGCTAAACTTTCTTTAAACTTTACCATAACTTTGTCCCAACTTTGACAAGTTTTCTCCAAACTTTACCTAAACTTTGGCCAAACTTTGGCTAAACTTTCTCCGAACTTTAGCTTAACTTTGTGTCAACTTTGACCAATTTTCTCCCAAATTTACCTTAACTTTGTCCCAACTTTGACCAAGTTTTCTCCCAACTTCACCTAAACTTTGCCCAAACTTTTGCTAAACTTTCTCCAAACTTTACCTTAACGTTGTCCAAACTTTGACCAAGTTTTCTCCAAACTTTACCTAAACTTTGCCCAAACTTTGGCCAAACTTTCTCCCAACTTTACCTTAACTTTGTCCAAACTTTGACCAAGTTTTCCTCCAAACTTTACCTAAACTTTGCCCCAACTTTCACCAAGTTTT
>CAXHUQ010001135.1:0-2500 GCA_964020085.1 Micromussa lordhowensis
GTCTTGTTGATGATTTCTGTTGTGATACTACTTAACTCGTGAATTTAAAGTGCCTATGAAGTAAAAAAATTTTGGCCCTGCTTGCTTATGTCTTGTTGAACACAGCTAAACGGTGTTTACCGATCAAAAGCACTTTCTTGTCGTATTTTTTGAACCTCAAAGTTTCGAATGGGTTCGTTTTGCGCGCGGTCAAAACGATCACCTTACACAGGAAGTGACGTAGTTGGTGGTTCTACAGAGGATAGTGTCATGGCGGACAAGAGAGCAAAGAAGGGAGCTAAGAATTATTGCTCCAACAAAACCGGAACGCCTGGAATTTCAATGCATTACTTTCCTAAGGAGGAAAGTTTGCGGCAGAAATGGACGCGATTTGTCCGGATAAATCGGGACGATTTCGTGCCGAAGAAGTCGTCATGCTTGTGTTCCGCTCACTTTGACGATAGTTGTTTCGAACACAAGCCGGTCTCTCTTACGGATGCAACTGGAGAAGCTATGGAGTTGAAGAAACGTCTAATAAAAGGTTCAGTACCAACAAGGACTGTGTCCTATACGTCTCCTTTGACTGGCCGAAAGCGGCGAAGAGTAAGTGTAGTTTACTTATCCTGAACTCATTTCGTCGCACGTGGCGTTGGTTTGCATCTAGCTCATGTAATGCACTCAAACATTAACCATCAACCATTAACCATGGTCTTGCTTGAACTAAGCCGAACAATGGCATATAGAGCAGGCAACACAGTCAACAGACTTGCGCGTAAACAGCTACATTTGAATCATGTGGTGTGAGAACGAACAAAAGGAGGAATAAACCTAACCATCGAGCGCGAGAAACATAAGCTCGTTCAGATATATGCAAGAAACATAAGAACGACTCTAGACAAACGTATAGCTTTCTCAAAGTATAAAGCTACGTCGTCTCCGAAGAAAAACGTAAGAGGACAAATATGATATCCGTGATAAGAATCTACATACTGTACTTGCATGCAGTTTTAATCAAACAGCCGGGCCCGGCGTCATACTATATGATGCAAGTAAGCAACATGTTCACGGTAAATTTCATATTTTGTCCCTCGAAAGCAAATTCTTGGAGATATATCTTGCATTAGAAATGAATGAGCCTAAGCAATGCAGAAACACATGGCAAATTACAGAGGTGTCAAACTCTGCAAAGCGACATGCCGATAACAGCGGAAACTATGCAGACCAATGACCTCTAAATTTGCTATAGCACAGTCTAACGGCTCAGCTCTACTAAAAATTCCTCGTTATAACACAACATGAAGTGCCCTTCATAAACACGAGTGAAGCAACAAAAGGTCGATAGACCGAACAGAGAACGGCAAATGTACAAATGTCACGAACCGTAGGAGTCGTGTAGGCTAGTCAACCTCATTTTACACTAGTGCGATCCATACTCTAAAGGCAAAGAAAACACATTTGCGCACAACAGGAGTCGTGCAGGCCTGTCACAACTTTTTAATTTCTGCACATTTGCACCTTGCAAAACAAATACAAAATGAGCCAATTATCATTAGCGTAAAACTTGCTGTTATATAAGCACACTATATATGTAACAACACTTACGCCACTGATTGCACCCTCAAAACGTTTTGTTATACATACACAATACATATATAACATAATTTAAGCCACTGAAAACAAGCTTAGAATTTCAGAACTACATAACATAACTTAAGCCACTGACCGAGTTTACACTGGCTTAAATTTTGTTGAATTTTGGTATAAATATAGGGTGTACATATAATAAAAAGTGTTAAGCGTTCGATAAGTGGCTTGGTTGTGTAGTACTAAAATTCTACAATTCTAAAAGTGTGGTATCAGTGGCTTAAATTTTGTTATATATATATGTAGTGTTAAGTTTGCGATCAGTGGCTTAAGGAATGCTAAATATGTAGTGTGTAATACAAATGGGATCAATTTCATAAAATGTTTAGTTATAATGTGCCAATGCAATTAGCTCCCTTTAGCTCGATTGCATAGATCATTTCATATTTGCAAAAATATTGCATCGCTGATTAAATATGAGTGCAATGGGATGTTATTAAAAATTCTTTCAATTATCTGGGGCCTTTAGGTGTGTGCAATTTTGAAATAATTTTCTAATGTATTGAGTTGCAGCCTTCTCTCAATTTTTCCCATCAGATCCAGAGGATAATTTATGTTGATGGATTGGATTGTAAACTTTTTCATTAATTACTACTTGCAGAGCTCATGTTGGCCGAACATCTTTTTCCATTTGAGGAAAACAAAGAGAAATTTTTAAAAAACTCAAAACGACCAAGAAAAGGTTTCAAGGAAGCGTTGGTGGAAATTGTGGAGAATCCAAAGGTTAAATGGGGAATGAGGGGACAGGAAGTAAACGAAGATGATGATGAAGAGGAGGAGGAGGAAGAAAAAGCAAGTGATAATTTAGCTGAAGAATAGACGTGAGGGATGAAGACAGATAAAGAGAGTGTGGATAAGAAATTAAGTTACTAAACCA
>CAXHUQ010001135.1:7500-22500 GCA_964020085.1 Micromussa lordhowensis
ATTTTGACCCAATTTAAATGTAAAACAAAACAGAATTCGTACTAGTGCAACCCCCTCCCTATAGATAACCCTAACTATAAATCTAAACCTACCACAGCCGCAGAACATTTCCTGTCATCTCCTAACCACACACACTGCCAACGACATGCTATTAATACCCATCGAAACAAATCTTTTCCTTCCGAGACTCTATCAGTAAGGCTACAGAATTTTTTTTTAATTCAAAAAGGCAGAAAAATTGATCCCGATGGTCTGAACATCCAAAAAGAAACAGACTGTTCCCTTTTATGTTATCTGATTATTTTTTATTATAAGCTTATCTTTAATTTACACTACTATATCACGAAAATATGCTACATATGCTCGAAACATGCTTGTTGTACCTGAAGAAGCCTGGCTTGGTCAATCTAATTATCGATATACCTTCAAAAAAATCATACTACCTTGTGCCGCTTTTTGCTTTTATATCACATAAACCAGCAGGATTATGGTTCCGGTAGTTCACTGTAATTTCTGACCGTTTTGCCTAAAGGTGAAGAGGCAGGTCTGTGCTGTGCACCTCGGACTTACGCATAAACAATTGAGCCACTTCCTTCAGTCTCTTCTAAATTACCCTTTTGATCCATGATGAAAAGAAGACTTACATTGTATCACCACATCCATCTTTCCCTGGCGACGAAGTTATCTCTATGATTGTTTCTGTTGTTTCTTCGCTGAAAAAGGCATGCTTCAGCGTTAATTTGCATTGGAAAATAAATTTTGCAACTGCAAGTCTTCATAAATTAAATTATAAGAAAAAACGGATGTTGCAACGCTGTTTCAACCGTGAGAAAAAAAAGTTTCCTGGGTAAGAAAAAGGTTGTCTCGACGGTGAAAAAAAGAGATGTTTCAACGGTTTCAACGTTGACGAAAAACCTTTTCTCGACTGTTAAAAAAAAAGAAGTTTGAACGGTGAGAAACAAAATGGTTCACAGCTAAGAAAAAAGATGTTTGAACAGTGAGAAAAAAAATTGTTTGTACGGTTAAAAAGAGATGTTTCAATGGTGTTGTTTAGACGACCAAAAAAGCTGTTCCAACGGTGTTCCAACGGTGAGGAAAAAAGTGTAAGAAAAGGTGACAGGTAAGAAAAAAAGTTGTTACGACTGTCAAAAAAAAGATGTTTTAGCGGTGTTCCAACGGTGAGGAAAAAATTGTTGTCGACGGTGAAAAGGAAGGTATTTTGACTGTGTTCCAGCTATAAGGAACAGGGTTGTTTCGATGGTCACAAAAAGATGTTTTAAAGGCGTTTCAACAGAGGAAAAGAAAATGTTTAACGGTAAGGAAATGAAAATCTTCCAAGAATGTTGTTATGTTCCAACGGTGAGAAAAAAATTATTTTATAGCAAAGGTGTACCAAAGTTGAGAAAAAAGTTGTTACAACGTTGGAAAAAGGGTTTTTCAACCATGAGAAAAGGGTTGTTTTCACAGTAAAAAAAGTGAAAAGTTATTTGTCTCAACGGTAAAAAAACGCATGTTTTAAAGGTGTTTTTCTCGACCGTGAAAAAGAAGATGTCTGACCAGTCAGACAAAATTGTTTGATAGGTAAGAAAAAACACGTTTTAACGGTGTCCCAAAGCTAAGAAAAAGACTTGCTATGACAGTTAAAAAAAGGTATATCAACCGTGAAAACAAAAGTTGTTTCAATAGTAAGAAAAAAAGGTTGTTTCGACAATAAAATAAAGATATTTCAATTGTTGTAAAAGGTACTTTTGGACGGTGAAAACAACAGTTAATTCGATGGGAAAAAAATTTGTTTCAACCGTGTTTCAACGGTTTGAAAAAAAAGTTGTTTCGACAGTGAAAAGAAGAGGTTTGAACGGTAAAGAAAAAGGGTTGGTTCGACTGCAAAAGAACAATGTTTCAACGGTGTTTCAACGGTGAGAAAGAACTTTGTTTTTAAGGTCATAAAATCGTGTTTCAACGGTGTTATTTCGACGGTCAAACAAGGTGTTCCAACGGTAATGAGAAAAGGTAAAACGAAAGACAAAAAGTTGCTACGACGGTCAAAAAAAAGATGTTTTAGCGTTGTTCCAACGGTGAGGATAAAAGTGTTGTCGACAATGAAAAGGATGGTATTTTGACTGTGTTCCAGCTATAAGGAACAGTGTTGTTTCGATGGTCACAAAAAGATGTTTCGAAGGTGAGAAAAACAGTTAACTCGATGGTAAAAAAATTAACCGTGTTTCAACGGTTTAAAAATAAAAGTTGTTTTGACGGTGAAAAGAAGAGGTTTCAAAGGTAAGAAAAAGGGTCGGTTCGACTGCAAAAGAAAGATGTTTCAACGGTGTTTCAACGGTGAGAAAGAAGTTTGTTTTGACGGTCAAAAAAAAAACGTGTTTAAACGGTGTTATTTCGACGGTCAAACAAGATGTTCCAACGGTGTTCCAACGGTAAGCTGGAGAAAAGGCAACAGGTAAGAAAAACGTTGTTACGGTGGTAAAAAAAAAAGACGTTTTAGCGGTGTTCCTACGGTGAGGGAAAAAGTGTTGTCGACGGTGAAAAGGAAGGTATTTTGACTGTGTTCCAGCTATAAGGAAAAGGGTTGTTTCGATGGTCACAAAAAAGATGTTTCAATGGCATTTCAACAGAGAAAAAGAAAATCTTTAACGGTAAGGAAATAAAAATCTTCCAAGGATGTTGTTATGTTCCAACGGCGAGGAAAAATTGTTTTAAAGCAAAGGTGTACCAAAGTTGAGAAAGAAGTTGTTACAAAGTTTTTCAACGATGAGAAAAAGGTTGTTTTCACGGTAGAAAAAAAAGGGAAAAGTTAGTTGTCTCGACGGTAAAAAAAAAAACGCATGTTTCAATGGTGTTTTTCTCGACCGTGAAAAAGAAGATGTTTAACCAGTGAGAAAAAATTGTTTCATAGGTAAGAAAAAACACGTTTTACCGGTGTCCAAAAAGTAAGAAAAAGAGTTGCTATGGCAGTGAAAAAAGGTGTATGAACCGTGAAAACAAAAGTTGTTTCAATAGTAAGAAACAAAAGGTTATTTCGACGATAAAATAAAGATATTTCAATTGTTGTAAAAGGTACTTTTGGACGGTGAGAACAACAGTTAATTCCATGGTAAAAAAATTTGTTTCAACCGTGTTTCAACGGTTTGAAAAAAAAGTTGTTTCGACAGTGAAAAGAAGAGGTTTGAACGGTAAAGAAAAAGGGTTGGTTCGACTGCAAAAGAACGATGTTTCAACGGTGTTTCAACGGTGAGAAAGAACTTTGTTTTTAAGGTTATAAAATCGTGTTTCAACGGTGTTATTTCGACGGTCAAACAAGGTGTTCCAACGGTAACGAGAAAAGGTAAAACGAAGGATAAAAAGTTGCTACGACGGTCAAAAAAAAAGATGTTTTAGCGTTGTTCCAACGGTGAGGAAAAAAGTGTTGTCGACTGTGAAAAGGAAGGTATTTTGAATGCTTTCCAGCGGTAAGGAACAGGGTTGTTTCGACGGTGAAAAAGAGATGTTTCAACTGCGTTTCAACGGGGAGAACGAAATAGTGTTAATGACAAGAAAAAAAAGGATGTTACAACTCTGTTTCAACGGTGAGAAAAAAAAAGTTTCCTGGGTAAGAAAAAGGTTGTCTCGACTTGGAAAAAAAGAGATGTTTCAACGGTTTCAACGTTGACCAAAAAAATTTTCTCGACTGTGAGAAAAAAGACGTTTCAACGGTGAGAAACAAAATGGTTCACAGCTAAGAAAAAAGATGTTTGAACAATGAGAAAAAAAGTTGTTTGTACGGTTAAAAAAAGATGTTTCAACGGCGTTGTTCAGACGGTAAAAAAAGGTGTTCCAACGGTGTCCCAACGGAGAGGAGAGAAGTGTATGAAAAGGTGAAAGGTAAGAAAGAAAGTTGTTACGACGGTCAAAAAAAGATGTTTTAGCGGAGTTCCGACGGTGAGGAAAAAAGTGTTGTCGACGGTGAAAAGGAAGGTATTTTGACTGCTTTCCAGCGGTAAGGAACAGGGTCGTTTCGACGGTGAAAAAGAGACGTTTTAACGGCGTTTTAACGGGGAGAACGAAAAAGTTTTAATGATAAGAAAAAAAGCATGTTGCAACGCTGTTTTGACGGTGAGAAAAAAAGGTTTCCTGGGTAAGAAAAAGGTTGTCTCGACGGTGAAAAAAAGAGATGTTTCAACGGTTTGACGTTGACGAAAAACCTTTTCTCGACTGTGAAACAAAAGATGTTTGAACGGTGAGAAGCAAAATGGTTCACAGCTAAGAAAAAAGATGTTTGAACGATGTTTGAACGGTGAGAAAAAATGTTGTTTGTAAGGTTAAAAAAAGATGTTTCAACGGTGTTGTTTAGAAGGTCAAAAAAGGTGTTCCAACGGTGAGGAAAAAAGTGTAAGAAAAGGTGAAAGGTAAGAAAAAAAGTTGTTACGACGGTCAAAAAAAAGATGTTATAGCGGTGTTACAACGTTGGAAAAAGGGTTTTTCAACGATGAGAAAAAGGGTTGTTTTCACTGTAAAAAAGAGGGAAAATTAAATTGTCTCGATGGTAAAAAAACGCATTTTTCAATGGTGTTTTTCTCGACCGTGAAAAAGAAGATGTTTAACCAGTGAGAAAAAATTGTTTCATAGGTAAGAAAAAACACGTTTTAACGGTGTCCCAAAGGTAAGAAAAAGAGTTGCTATGACAGTTAAAAAAAGGTATATCAACCGTAAAAAGCGAAAGTTGTTTCAATAGTAAGTAAAAAAGGTTGTTTTGACGATAAAATAAAGATATTTCAATTGTTGTAAAACGTACTTTTGGACGGTGAGAAAAACAGTTAATTCGATGGTAAAAAAAAATTGTTTTAACCGTGTTTCAACGGTTTAAAAATAAAAGTTGTTTTGACGGTGAAAAGAAGAGGTTTCAACGGTAAGAAAAAGGGTCGGTTCGACTGCAAAAGAAAGATGTTTCAACCGTGTTTCAACGGTGAGAAAGAAGATTGTTTTGACGGTCAAAAAAAACGTGTTTAAACGGTGTTATTTCGACGGTCAAACAAGATGTTCCAACGGTGTTCCAACGGTAAGCTGGAGAAAAGGCAACAGGTAAGAAAAACGCTGTTACGGTGGACAAAAAAAAGACGTTTTAGCGGTGTTACTACGGTCAGAGGAGAAAAGGTAAAAGGTAAGAAAAAAAGTGGTTACGATGATCAAAGAAAGATGTTTTAGCGGTGTTCCAACGGTGAGGATAAAAGTGTTGTCGACAATGAAAAGGATGGTATTTTGACTGTGTTCCAGCTATAAGGAACAGTGTTGTTTCGATGGTCACAAAAAGATGTTTCAAAGGTGAGAAAAACAGTTATTTCAATTGTAAAAAAATTAACCGTGTTTCAACGGTTTAAAAAAAAAAGTTGTTTTGACGGTGAAAAGAAGAGGTTTCAACGGTAAGAAAAAGGGTCGGTTCGACTGCAAAAGAAAGATGTTTCAACCGTGTTTCAACGGTGAGAAAGAAGTTTGTTTTGACGGTAAAAAAAACGTGTTTAAACGGTGTTATTTCGACGGTCAAACAAGATGTTCCAACGGTGTTCCAACGGTAAGCTGGAGAAAAGGCAACAAGTAAGAAACACGTTGTTACGGTGGTAAAAAAAAAAGACGTTTTAGCGGTGTTCCTACGGTGAGGAAAAAAGTGTTGTCGACGGTGAAAAGGAAGGTATTTTGACTGTGTTCCAGCTATAAGGAACAGGGTTGTTTCGATGATCACAAGAAGATGTTTCAAAGGCGTTTCAACAGACAAAAAGAAAATGTTAATGTCGTTGTTCCTAGCGAATGTAAGCTAACCGTCGCGACTTGCAATTGAACCAGGGCTACTTAATGAAATACAAACAACCCGTGATGGCGTTCCGTTTGGTTAGCCCATGCGATTTCCGGCGATAGCGTGACAAAACAACCTCACTTATCTCCCCAGCACTACGAGCTGAATGACAGACAGCACGTGCTGAATCGGACAAGAGTATCGGTTAGCAAGCGATGTTCAAAGGCGATGAAAAAACAATAAGCTTGGGGGAAGTCGCTGCGCAGACTTAACCGCACCACAGAGGAGTGACCCTTTGTTTATTACACGGGAATACATGACGAACCTCGTCTGCAAAGGGAGGGAGGGAGGGAAATTAAACGATAGATTTACAATCAGTACTAGCTGCGTTGCTTAGACGAACTCAAAATGGACTCTGAACAGTTGACCGAGCTTTTATATGGAGACGTTCGTCTGCTGGTAAGCCACTAGAAAAGGCTGTACTAGTGAACAGCTTACCCTAGCACGTGTAACACCTTAAACATGAATAGTGCTTTAATGCTTTGCACCAATGCTATCGTTCGTTGTAACGTTCTGAAGGTAACAAAGCTACAATGTTTTAGGTTGAGCTACAATAAAGCTTACAGTTTGCTGACCTTTGGAATACAACTGCTCAATAGCTCTATAGAAAGTGATGCCGCCATGAAAGGCTCATTGAATACGTACGTCACGCTCCATTAACTATATTTTACTGGCGCGACAGTAAAATCTCATTTAACGGTAAGGAAATAAGATCATTCAAGGATGTTGTTACGTTTCAACGGTGTGGAAAAAATTGTTTTACAGCAAAGGTGTACCAAAGTTGAGAAAAAAAGTTGTTACAACGTTGGAAAAAGGGTTTTTCAACGATGAGAAAAAGGTTGTTTTCGGTAAAAGAAGGGAAAAGTTAGTCGTTTTTGACGGTAAAAAAAAACGCAAGTTTCAATAGTGTTTTTCTCGACCGTGAAAAAGATGTTTAACCAGTGAGAAAAAATTGTTTCATAGGTAAGAAAAAACACGTTTTAACGGTGTCCAAAAGATAACAAAAAGAGTTGCTATGACAGTGAAAAAAAGGTATATCAACCGTGAAAACAAAAGTTGTTTCAATAGTAAGAAAAAAAAGGTTGTTTCGACGATAAAATAAAGATATTTCAATTGTTGTAAAAGGTACTTTTGGACGGTGAGAACAACAGTTAATTCAATGGTAAAAAAATTTGTTGTAACCGAGTTTCAACTGTTTGAAAAAAAAATTGTTTCCACGGTGAAAAGAAGAGGTTTCAACGGTAAGAAAAAAGCTTGGTTCGACTTCAAAAGAAAGATGTTTCAACGGTGTTTCAACTGTGAGAAAGAAGTTTGTTTTGACGGTAAAAAAAAATGTGTTTCAGCGTTGTTATTACGATGGTCAAACAAGGTGTTCCAACGGTAAAGAGAAAAGGTAAAAGGTAAGGAAAAAAGTTGTTACGACGATCAAAAAAAGATGTTTTAGCGGTGTTCCAACGGTGAGTGTTGTCGACGGTGAAAAGGAACTAAATCACACCTTAAGGCCTAAATTACAAGTAACAGAAAGGCGATTTTGCGTTTCCTCCAAAATATACATGTCTTTCAGCAGCCTTTCTGATAAGTTATGGTTATTAATTATTGCTGCCGTTGCACCCCCAGACCTAAGGCTGTGTAAACCAAACTTCTTCTCGTCATAACCCAATCCCTTCAGGCAGTCCTTGAAAATCTCCCTACATCTACTATATGATAAACCTTTGCCACACAGCTTATAAGTGTTCTTCTTTTTAAAGAACCTCACTTGTCTAAAGAGATTATAATCTCTGCTAGTTGTTTCAATCTCGCCCAATTTGATACATCTTTCTAAGGTAGTGACTGGACAGTATTGGTTATTTAACCTCTGGATATATACATAATTCCCTTCTCTATAGACGTCGTTCTTAGCCTTGGGGACGAAAATTCTAAGATAATCAGGAAAAAAACTCTAAATGAGTAGGAGACATTCGGCTCAGCTCATCGTACCGGAAAAACCCGCAAAACCTATGCAGCAGATTGCGGCTAATCGTAAATCCTTCAAACTGGCGGAACAGCTCCCATGCTTATCAATTATTTGTTTAATGATATCCGGTGTAACTGGATCCTTCTTATGAATGGGAGGCTTTGATCGCTTAGCAGCTTCCAACAACTGGTGACAATGAGCACTGTCCAAGGGGTTAAGGGTTGAACCCGGAAGCAACTCATGGAACCATTTTAAAGCAGTGTGAGCCAAAACGACGGAACTATATGAACTCGATCTTAAATAAACTTTCGATAAATACGCTAATACAAGGGAGGCACTAAATGGCGGAGCTATAGCTACTCTGAATGACTGGCAGCAGTGGCAGAATTTTTCGATCTCTTTCAGGTATCTGGAGGAGGTAGAGCCGGCTTTAGAATTTAGGTAGACGAACCAAATCCTTTGTTCCAGGTCTCGTAGCTTCTGGTAGTAACATCCATGAAGGCGCGCGGTCGAAAATCTACAAAAAACAAAATCAAACAACACTAATTAGGAAAACGAACTGACACAACAAAAGTCAATTCAATGTCTGAAACAGCGGAGGTCCCAAGGACACAACTTGTAGGGAAATAACCCTCTCTCTTTCTTGTGGGTCAACACCCCATATCTAATACGTTCAGCCGCTTTATAACTAGCCCTCATGGCCTTTTACGTCCTAAACATGACGTAATCAAATCGAGACTGTACCTTGACTAGCCTCACATGCTTCTTTCATTGTCTCTTCCGGCCCAGCGCCCTCTTTTCCATTTAACCAGGGCGAACGCCCATGCTCTGACGTTTTCTTTTCTTTCCTTTTCTTTTTTTTTTTCACTACTTTAGTGAATATGAAGGATCTGCCATGTTCTTCCATTCTCTTTTCTTTTCTCTTTTTTTTTTCTATATATATTCATATATAATACAATACAAATATGTATACAATGTGCCCTCCCGGTTATTACCATGGTACTACACCTTTTTTTTTTTTTAACTAAAGTTCATTCTGATTGCCAGAACGTCTCCGTCAAAAGCTTCTGACCCTAGCAGTGAACTTTTGTTCCTGCCATGCCGTAACGCCCACTTTCCTTTAAACGCTTCATAACCAGTCACGTAATCCCGAAACTTTCTTGTGATAGCTGGCCAAAAATAAGCCGATGGCCAAAAAGGTACAATGATTGTGCCAATTGCCCGACTTGCATACAAGTAATGGATGGCCTTCGTAATCATGGTTACAGGCGGAACTACCAAACAATTCTCGTTTCCCACATTCTGTACAAAAAAGTCCACTCCATTGGAATTAGGATTCCAAAATCGCGAGAAAAACTTTTCGACTTTTTTGTTATAGTAATTTGCAAAGCAGTCAACGGTATGAGGCCCCCATAATTTCTGGATATACTCAAAACATAAGTTCGTGATCTGCCAATCATCAATGTCCACTATTCGACAATGTAGTCCGCCCTTTCAAGGTCCGACCGCGGAATCCATTGAATATCCAAGCTGCAACTTTTCACTGTAGTAAAGCTAAGAAATTGTCTGTTGTTATACACACATCATACTGTGTTTTAAGATCGTTGATAATAGTGGCCATACGGCGCCTTAATTGGCTTTTCCATATCCTATAATTTTGTATTGTAGCTAAAAAGTTCTGTTATTGAAGTAACTTTGTACTGTAGAAATATTAAGAAATTTATCTGTTCCAACGGTCTACCAATGATGTACCAACAGTGTACCAATGCTGTTTCAACGGCCAGGAAAAAAGTCTTGTTCCAACGGTGTTCCAACGGTGTTCCAACAGTGTTTTAACGGTGTCCCAACGGTGTTCCAACAATGCGCCAATGGTGTACCAACGGTTTCTCAACAGTGTTCCAACGGTTTATCCAACGGTGTACCAACGGTGTTCCAACGGTGTTCCAACGGTGTTCCAACGGTGTTCCAATGGTGTTCCAACGGTGTTCCAACGGTGCTCCAACGTTGTTACAACAGACTACGAACGGTGTTCCAACGGTGTTCCAACGGTGTACCAGCGCTGATCTAACGGGCAGAAAAAAAGTCCTATTCCAACGGTGTTCCAACGGTGTTGCAACGGTGTTGCAACGGTGTTCCAACGGTGTACCCATGGTGTACCAATCAATGGTCTTCCAACAGTGTACCAACGCTGTTTTAACGGCCAGGAAAAAAATTCTTGTTCCAACGGTGTTCCTACGGTGTTCCAACGGTGTTCCAACGGTGTTCCAACGGTGTTCCAACGGTGTTCTAACGGTGCACCAAGGGTGTTCCAAGGGTGTTCCAACGGCCAGGAGAATAGTCTTGTTCCAACGGTGTTGTATCAATGGTCTACCAACAGTGTTCCAAAAGTGTTCCAACGGTGTTCCTACGGTGTAGCAACGGTGTTCCTACGGTCTACCAACGGTGTACCAACAGTGTTCAATGGTGTTCCAATGGTGTTCGAACGGTGTACCAACGGTTTTCCAACGGTCTACCAATGGTGTACCAACAGTGTACCAACTGTGTTCCAACGGTGTACCAATGGTGGGTGTACCAACGGTGTTCCAACGGTGTTCCAACAGTGTTCCAGCGGTGTTCCAACGGTGTTCCAACAGTGTTCCAATGGTGTTCCAATGGTGTACTAACCATGTTCCAATGGTGTACCATCGCTGTTCCAACGCTGTTCCAATGGTCTTCCAACGGTGTATTAATGATGTTCCAACGATGTACCAATGCTGTTCCAATGCTGTTGCAACGGTGTTCCAACGGTGTATCAACGGTGTTTCAACGGTGTACCATTGGTGTATCAACAGTGTTCCAACGTTGTTCCAATGGTGTTCCAACGGTGTACCAATGGTCTACCAACAGTGTACCAACGCTGTTTTAGCGGCCAGGAAAAAAGTCATGTTCCAACGGTGTTCTAACGGTGTACCAACGGTGTACCAGCAGTGTTCCAACGGTGTTCCAACGGTGTACCAACGTTGTTCCAACGGTGTTCCAACGGTGTACCAACGTTGTTCAAACAGGGCAGAAAAAAAGTCTTGTTCCAACAGTGTACCAATGGTGTCCGTACGGCCAGGAAAAAAGTCTTGTTCCAACGGTGTTCCAACAATGTCCCAATGGTGTACCAACGGTTTTCCAACAGTGTTCCAACGGTGTTCCAACGGTGTTCCAACGGTGTTCCAACGGTGTTCCAACGGTATTCGAACGGTGTTCCAACGGTGTTCCCACCGTGTCCGAACAGCGTTCAACGGTGTTCTAACGATGTTCTAACGTTCCAACGGTGTTTCAACGGTGTTCCAACGGTGTTCCAACGGTCTACCAACGGTGTACCAACAGTGTTCCAAAGTCATACTGCCAACAGCCATTTAGTTCAGAAGGGACATTCATGAAGGTAGAAAAGTTATTAGTTTGAACTCATGGGTAGAACTCGTTTAAACTATCTCTTAAGTTTGACAACAAAATCTACTCTTTGTTTGGACCAGTTCTGCCCAAGGGTTTAGGCTGATAACTCTTTTTCTTTGAATTCAGAATTAGTCAAAAGCACCTCCAAAGGCATACTGTGTATAGCCGTTGAGTTAAGAGGGGACTTTCATGAAGTTTAACCAGTTATTAAATTGAACTCATGGGTAGATTTTGTTTAAACCATCTCCAAAGTCTCCCCATCAATGTTCTTTTTGTTCTAACGGTGTTCCAACGTTGTTACAACGGACTACGAACGGTGCTCCAACGGCCAGGAAAAAAGTCTTGTTCCAACGGTGTTCCAACGGTGTTCTAACGGTGTTCTATCGGCGTTCCAACGGTGTTCCAACGCTGCTTTGAAATGATATTATTTGATAAACATTTTACTGTAGTATAGCAAAGAAATTGACTCTTGTTATACACACATCATACTGTGTTTTGAAATCGTTGATAAGAGTGGCCATACTGCGCTTTAATTAGCTGGCTTTTTGTAACGATTTCGTTTTGATTTAGGTCAAATTTTTTTTATATCCTAACAATCTTGTATCGTAGTTTAACAACGCTGTTATTATATCAACTTTTCACTGTAGTAAAGCTAAGAAATTGTCTGTTGTTATACACACATCATACTGTGTTTTAAGATCGTTGATAATAGTGGCCATACGGCGCCTTAATTGGCTTTTCCATATCCTATAATTTTGTATTGTAGCCAAAAAGTTCTGTTATTGAAGTAACTTTGTACTGTAGAAATATAAAGAAATTTATCTGTTCCAACGGTCTACCAATGATGTACCAACAGTGTACCAATGCTGTTTCAACGGCCAGGAAAAAAGTCTTGTTCCAACGGTGTTCCAACGGTGTTCCAACAGTGTTTTAACGGTGTTCCAACGGTGCTCCAACAATGTGCCAATGGTGTACCAACGGTTTCTCAACAGTGTTCCAACGGTTTATCCAACGGTGTACCAACGGTGTTCCAACGGTGTTCCAACGGTGTTCCAACGGTGTTCCAATGGTGTTCCAACGGTGTTCCAACGGTGCTCCAACGTTGTTACAACAGACTACGAACGGTGTTCCAACGGTGTTCCAACGGTGTACCAGCGCTGATCTAACGCGCAGAAAAAAAGTCCTATTCCAACGGTGTTCCAACGGTGTTCCAACGGTGTTGCAACGGTGTTCCAACGGTGTACCCATGGTGTACCAATCAATGGTCTTCCAACAGTGTACCAACGCTGTTTTAATGGCCAGGAAAAAAATTCTTGTTCCAACGGTGTTCCAACGGTGTTCCAACGGTGTTCCAACGGTGTTCTAACGGTGCACCAAGGGTGTTCCAAGGGTGTTCCAACGGCCAGGAGAATAGTCTTGTTCCAATGGTGTTGTATCAATGGTCTACCAACAGTGTTCCAAAAGTGTTCCAACGGTGTTCCTACGGTGTACCAACGGTGTTCCTACGGTCTACCAACGGTGTACCAACAGTGTTCAATGGTGTTCCAATGGTGTTCGAACGGTGTACCAACGGTTTTCCAACGGTCTACCAATGGTGTACCAACAGTGTACCAACTGTGTTCCAACGGTGTACCAATGGTGGGTGTACCAACGGTGTTCCAACGGTGTTCCAACAGTGTTCCAGCGGTGTTCCAACGGTGTTCCAACAGTGTTCCAATGGTGTTCCAATGGTGTACTAACCATGTTCCAATGGTGTACCATCGCTGTTCCAACGCTGTTCCAATGGTCTTCCAACGGTGTATTAATGATGTTCCAACGATGTACCAATGCTGTTCCAATGCTGTTGCAACGGTGTTCCAACGGTGTACCAACGGTGTTTCAACGGTGTACCATTGGTGTATCAACAGTGTTCCAACGTTGTTCCAATGGTGTTCCAACGGTGTACCAATGGTCTACCAACAGTGTACCAACGCTGTTTTAGCGGCCAGGAAAAAAGTCATGTTCCAACGGTGTTCTAACGGTGTACCAACGGTGTACCAGCAGTGTTCCAACGGTGTTCCAACGGTGTACCAACGTTGTTCCAACGGTGTTCCAACGGTGTACCAACGTTGTTCCAACGGGCAGAAAAAAGTCTTGTTCCAACAGTGTACCAATGGTGTCCGTACGGCCAGGAAAAAAGTCTTGTTCCAACGGTGTTCCAACAATGTCCCAATGGTGTACCAACGGTTTTCCAACAGTGTTCCAACGGTGTTCCAACGGTGTTCCAACGGTGTTCCAACGGTATTCGAACGGTGTTCCAACGGTGTTCCCACCGTGTCCGAACAGCGTTCAACGGTGTTCTAACGGTGTTCTAACGTTCCAACGGTGTTCCAACGGTTTTACAACGGTGTTCCAACGGTGTTCCAACGGTCTACCAACGGTGTACCAACAGTGTTCCAAAGTCATACTGCCAATATCCATTTAGTTCAGAAGGGACATTCATGAAGGTAGAAAAGTTATTAGTTTGAACTCATGGGTAGAACTCGTTTAAACTATCTCTTAAATTTGACAACAAAATCTACTCTTTGTTTACAAAAAGCCAGCTAATTAAAGCGCAGTATGGCCACTCTTATCAACGATTTCAAAACACAGTATGATGTGTGTATAACAAGAGTCAATTTCTTTGCTATACTACATGTCTGTATACACAACATGGTCTCCTCTTTGAATTGACGATTATCGTGAATTCTCAAGTTCCTTTGAATAGACGATTATCGTCAATTCAAAGCACTGTTAAAAAAAAACTTATTTGGACCGGATTTCGGATTTGAACCCATTTACCATCACTAGACGTCATTCACCATCACTAGACATCATCTACCATCATTAGACATCATTCATCATCACTAGACATTATTTTGCATCACTAGACATCATGCACCATCACTAGACGTCATTCACCATCACTAGACATGATTTACCATCACTTGACATCATTCACCGTCACTAGACATCATTCACCATCACTAGACATCATTTACCATCACTAGACATCATTCGCCATCACTAGACATCATTCACCATCACTAGACATCATTTATCATCACTAGACATCATTCACCATCACTAGACGTCATTCACCATCACTAGACATCATTTACCATCACTAGACATCATTTTCCATTACTAGACATCATTCACCATCGCTAGACATCATTCACCATCACTAGACATCATTCACCATCACTAGACATCATTCACCATCACTAGACGTAATTCACCATCATTAGACGTCATTCACCATCATGATCACTAGACATCATTTACCATCACTAGACATCATTCACCATCACTAGACATCATTTTCCATCACTAGACGTAATTTACCATCATTAGGACGTCATTTACCATCACTAGACATCATTCACCATCGCTAGACAGCATTCACCATCACTAGACGTAATTCACCATCATTAAACGTCATTCACCATCACTAGACGTAACTCACCATAACTTGACATCATTCACCATCACTAGACGTAATTTACCATCACTAGATGTCATTCACCGTCACTAAGATATCATTCACCATCAGTAGATGTAAATCACCCTCACTTGATGTAGTGGTGATGAAATGGCGGGTTTTTTTCTCCAGACTTCGTCGGGGCAGAGAAAATCGAGAATTATGGTGCTTCCCTTTTAAAAGAACCTGCTTTAGATTTCCGATGAAACTTGGTGTGTTGTGTAGGGAGATGTTAAAAACGTAATAAAATGTGGTGTTCACCGTGCTTGTTTTCACGCCACAAAA
>CAXHUQ010001135.1:35000-40000 GCA_964020085.1 Micromussa lordhowensis
CAAGCCATTTTGACGATTTAAACTTTTCCAGGTTTGCTTACCATTTTTGTACATGGTTAAACATGGCCTAAAGATGACTGTGTATGGTTATATAACAATTATTCCATGAGCCCGCGTTGGATATGAAGTGATAAAATAACCAACGAGCGCGTAGCGCGAGTTGGTTATAATCACTTCATATCCAACAAGGGCGAATGGAATAATTGTTTTAGTAAATTCTCAAACCGGGTTTTGCCGCCGATTTTTATTTCCACAATTTTACAAAGCGAAAAGTTTTAAACTTGGCGCACTATTTTCCATGATGATTAGAACTGATTATAACCTCATCTTGCCCTTCTGTTTGGAATAATCTGCATGAAACTTTAAAAAGTAGTTTTTTGCATATATTAAAACAAACGATAAAGGAAATTTACTTAATATCCTCTTATATTTTAATCCCTTGGATTACAGCCTTACTAAGAAAGAAGTTAGTCAGCCATTACTAAAAAAGCCCTCCTCGTTATCGTTACCCTGTTTTCTTCATTTGGCAACAAATGTTTGGAATTCAGGTTAGCTCTGTGAAATATGAAGCAAAGATATCAAATTAATACTTAAAAACTTGGGCGAAAAAAAAAAAAAATGACAATGTAAACCGCAGCAACGAATAGAAGTAAATAATATCATTGTCATGAAATTTGTAACACCGTAAAAAAGAGTACTTAACCTTCTTAACCTTCTACTTATTCATGACAATGTTGCTATTTGTTGCTATGGCGTCGGTATGTTGGAAGACGGGTTTCTCGAGGGGTTCTTTAGTCTCCTTCGCAGCCGCTCGGGCCGGAGTCACGCAACGCTCCCCGTCCCCACGCGGGTGTGTCGGTTTGAAGCACCCGCGTGGGGACGGGGAGCGTTGTGTGACTCCGGCCCGAGCGGCAGCGAAGGAGACTAGGGGTTCTTAGACTGTGAAAAAAATTTAAGTTTTATCCACCTAGAACCCGCCATTCAGCGCTGAGGGGTGCTTTAGCGAGGCGAAGTTTAGGGGGTGGCATCACAGAACTTCTTTGACGGATCCTACTCCCGCAGAGGTAAGCAGGGCGTAACAAATCGATAGCGGCGCAGTTTTGAAGGGCATGTACGAAACGAAATGGCCGAAACGAAAACCACCGAAACAAACGAAACGACCGAAACGGGTAAGTCAAATATTGCTTCCGTGGGCTACTCCTAATAGTCTGGTGGCCATACCAGGATTTTTCTAAGTTGGCTGCACCCCATGGGTGGCAAGCTGTTCTTGGTATCATTTTAAAGCTTAGAGCCTGCTGATTAAGATTCTGCTTGTTAACACGTAGAAAAAGTGTCCCAAGACCTTGGTAACCTGGCCTAAACAACCCATACTCCTTTGCGTTAAAATTTCATTCCTGTGCATTTTTGTTATTTTTAATTTGTTTTTAGGGTCATTCTTCTTTGGAAACTAATTATTTCTGCATCTTTGTCCACTTACAACCATTTTAACTTTAAAAAGCAGTAAAATTACTCCCCTTTTTAATTTTCAGGAGGTTTTATGGTAATTAGAGCACAGAGAGCCAAAAAATAAAAATGATTTTAAATTTCCTTTCTTGAATTCCCTAAAAACCATATGATTTCACTCAGATGCATCTTCATATCTTGAAATCATTATTTGCACAGAAATATTCGAATTATGCGTTTAAATAGAAGGAAAAAACCTTTTTAAGGCAATTGCATCAAACCGGAAGTGGAATGATATTCATTTCCGGTTTCATAATTTCACAATAATTATGCATGCTATGGGATTATCTCTCACATGGGCGATGCCTTTAGCTCATGAAATAACTGATATGGCTCGTTGGCCTTAAGAACTACTCCCATAAGAGGTACATTTGATGAATATGGCGTGAATATTGAAATCATGCAAAAAAAGTCGTCATGTACGTAACTTGGTAAGACTGCAAATTTCTATGCAGAGGTCACATGTACAACTGAAGATAAATTAACTACGTTGCATATGAATTAAAAACAATTAAATTAAATACACGAAAAAAACTTCTCCGTTATGGAGAAAACTTAACAAATAAAACCGACTAAAGTGCAGAAAGAACTAACGTCCTCCTCAATTCAGGAATTGTATGGAACTCCTGAACTCGAAGAGCTGCGAGTGAAGTACGAAGAATTCGGCCAACGGTCAAGCAGCAAGATGAGTTCCTATTGGCGATCGTACATCGAAATGGCTTGTCTGCTTCTGCGTTTCATACGGTCAATCAGAGAAGGTGATTGGAACTTACACCTCGCCTGTATTTGTGACATGCTTCTTTGGATGTTTGCCTAAGATCGCACCAACTACTCAAGATACCTATCAGTCTACTGGTATGATATGATGTCACTCGAAGATACACACCCTTCTACCCATGAAGCATTCAAAGCTGGCGACTTCGTAGTTCAGCGCTCAAGCAGTGCCTTTAGTCAAGTAGCTGTTGATCAGACCATCGAGCAGACTTTCAATAGAGACACAAAATCGAAAGGTGGAATTGTAGGTTTTAGCCTGAATAAGGGAGCTGTGCAGCGATGGCTACTAACCTCGCATGAACGGGCAGCAATCACCCAAGCTTGCCGTGAGATGGCTAGAATATCCTTGCCAAATGGTGAGGGCATAATTAAGGAGAAAGGAAAAGAGAGGATGTCAGTTGATGAAAATGATGTGAGGAAGGTACAGTCCACTCTGAGCAACTGGGTCAATCCGTTTTTACAGTCTGACACGGATGAACTTTGTCACACTGCATCAGGAATGACGGCTTCAAAGAAGGTGGAAGAAGACCTCTGTACGGCCTACGATAAGGGTAAAGAAGCAATGACAGCTTTCATCAGGAAAAGGTTGACGACAAATGAAATTTTCTTCCATGATCCAATACCGAAGCTAAAGCTGGCCACCTTTGATTCTATGCCCGTTTCATCTGTTAAGATAGGTGGAAAAGATGTGATGCTTAAAGCCGACAGAGACCTCTTTGCTCGTCTTCTCGTTGTCGCTCAGACGAGAGATATGGATCTACAATAAGTCTTCAAGTATTCCCTAGGTCCTCTTTCGTGGTCTTTGGCTTCAGCGGATGGGTCCCTCTGCAAGACTGTGAAGTCTAAGTTACTGGAAACGCTGATTGAAGGAGTCGAACCAGCTGAAGATGTTCCACCCTCTGCAGCATTGATTGTTGATGGCATGGCTGTACTTCAAGCGATGAAAGAAATTCCACCGACATTTGAAGAGTTAGCAACTTCTGTTTTTCATTCAGTTGTTCCTCAGACAACGTTAGCAAGACGCGTTGATTTTGTTACAGATAGATATCCAGATGTTTCTATCAAGAATCCCGAGAGAGCAAAACGTGCTAGTGTAGGAGCTGTCAAAGTTAACATAACTGGAGGTGTCCCAAACAATGGAAGAAGTTCTTAAGTAGCGGGGAGAACAAGAGGATGTTTACGCGATTTCTCCTTCAGCAGTGGTCAAGGGACAACTAAGTGGATCGGATTGGGAATCGCAGCATCTATTTTGCTGTTGAGGACAAGTTCTTTCAGTTGTCTGCTAATGATGGAAAGGTTGTTTGCAGTTTTGCTCAACTGCAACGGAGATCAGTGATTGACTCCGTTAGCGGTGATTGACTCCGTTAGCGCGAAAACTGGAATTTTTGGTCGAATGGTAAGCGCCTTTTATTGTTTAAATAGAAAACGGTAATATAGCCAATCAAATTCACAGATTCACAATAGACTATGGTAAATTTATACTAATGAGCGATAGTTGACTCGGGCTGCGCCCTCGTCAAGTATCACGCTATAGAAATGTTGAGCTCATAATCTAATTGTTAAATAGAAACACTCGTGTAAGTTTGGGAGAACTCGAAAAAGCTGTGGAAACACTCACCTGCGTTTCGTGTTCCCACAGCATTTCTCGTTGAAGACGACGACTAGTAGATTTATACTAAAACAATTCGATTATTCGCTCTCGATTTCTATCGTGACTGAATGAATCGAGGGACGGAGAGCTTCCTCGCATAACTGAGCGTTCCAAGCACACAAAATTCTTAAACTGAGTTTGTGTGTATTTAACTGTGGATAACTGTTTTTGGTTGAAGTTTAGTCTTAAAGAGAAAAATGTTGTGATCACCGATATGTTACTTTTAGAACGTGATTGTTTGGGCGATTCTTATACTTTTAAGATCATTACTACTTAGTCCCGTTACACAGTGAGTTGTAAATGAAAGCAAATAAAAGCTCTGTTTCATTCCGACTCTATGGAGAAGATAAGGGTACATATGAATGTTGTGCCGCGAAGCACTGGGAACACATAGTGGAACAGAGAATTAACTCTGAAGTGTAAATTATAGTGCTACTTAAACCCATGAATAACCCACTGGGCGTTAGCCCTAGTAAAAGGGAAACAGGGAACCACACGAGGCAAAGAATCGAACCCACGACCTCCAGATTAGATCTACCGGCACTCTGCCGACTGAGCTACAACGTCGCACATAGAAAGTCGGGGACAATTTTAGATGGTGAATCGCGGCGAAGAGAACGTAAGGTACATATGATTGGCTGTGATTGGTGGATTTCGATCTGATATGTCGATAAGTTCCGATAACACGTACAGGCCCGGACGCACTGGGCAAATTTTTGTTTATTTTGCGAAAAAATCTGTCACCAGTTGCTTTAGATTAGACAAGTACAGTGCGCCCGGTGAAATTTAGATCTAAAACTGTGATTTTTATTTAAGATACCGTAAAAAGATCTTATTATAGTGCACATGAATGTTTTGGTCGATTTGCTGGCGAATTAATATTTATTTTCTTGGACATCCAAAGGTGGGTGCATACCTTCACTTGTATTTGTCTCTTTTGGTTTTTGTTTTCCTTGACAAAAAAAAGTTTGACCTAGCTGGTCAGTCATTTTCGCAATTTCATGCTGATTGTCACGCAGTAAGACTGCTATTTCCCAGTTTCCTGCTCGCACTAATTATGCATTCATGTATC